>PVJH01010533.1:0-73193 GCA_004026705.1 Nesogale talazaci
TGTAACGGCTGCTCTCCCACGCCACTTATCTCCGCCCCACCCCCCCACCCCTTCCTGGTCAGTGGTGAGCGGACACACGTCTCGTCTGTCCGGCTCACGGGAACACGGTTACTCTTATCGCCCAGCTGGCCGCAGGGTGGCTGGGAACAGAGTGGGCGCTTGGCAGATGTCTGCCCAGTGCATTAATGGCCTTTGTTTCCTGCTGCTCCTCAGAAGCAGCTCCTGCCTCCAGGCGTTTCAGAAGTGCTCGGGAAGGGCGAGCAGCTTGCCCTGCGTCTGTGTTACCTGCACTGCCTCCTTGTCATGCCGGCGCCCAGACCCCACCTCCCCGGGGTCCTGTCTCAACACCTCTTCCTGCAGTGCCATCTTTGGGGCTGCCACCCTCCCCCGGGTGGGCCACAGACAGAGCAAGGCTCTTGGCTGCCCTGTCAAACTTGGCTCGAAGCACAGGGAGAGGGGCTGGGAGAGGGGGACCTGCCCCTTCCCTTGCCATGGGAGGGTCCGGTGGGCATCCTCACCAGGAGGACTGGGAGCCTCCACGGTCCTCAGCACAGACCTGACCAGCACGGGGCAGGCTTTCCCACCCAGAACCTGGAGAGTGGCAGAGGGGTGCATGACAGGTGCCCAGGATTGAAAGGACGTTGCTGTGTGCTGTTGACACAGACAAAGACCACCCCCCGGCTGATGGCGCGGGGACATGCCTGCTCAGTGACCTCAGGGTTGGAATTCCTGATAGCAAGCATAGAATGTATTGGTTTTTAAAAAAAAGGGGGGGGGGGGGGGGGGGGGGGGGGAGGAAGTATTAATAAATCACATTTAATAAGCCAAATCTTCCAAATTAAGCTTGGCAGGAAGGAAGGGTTTGGTTGAGTGAGTGCAGGCCCCCTAAGGACTGAGGGAGTGCCAGAGCAGGGGCCAGGTGGGCTCATGAAGACTGACGGGGACAGTCAGGGGCTCCCAGAACTACATGGAAGGGAAGAAAGGGAAGAAAAGAAGGGAGGAGGTGTAAGAAGCAACTTGTGTCTAATCTAAACACCAATGAGATCATAACAATACAACATCTGGGGGATTTGGAGGATGTAGTCGGTGCCAGATGTGGTGCATGGGGGCACATCTGCTGCACAAGCCCGTGTGAAAGAAGTGTTGCTAGCAGGACGCTGTCCCATTCTTCTCGCTGCGATGGAAGGACTGAACCAGGGGATCACACGACATGTGGATTACGTGCCAGCAAATGTGGTAGAAAAAGGAGAGACTGGCACTGCGCTGAGCTAACGTTGAGGAGAGGACACACCTGACCCCAGCCTGGGGGTTTCCCGCCATCTCAGACGCAGGTGAAGAGTTGATGCATCTGATGATTGTGTTGCTGAGAAGAACGCGGGAGTGCCGTGGGGATGCTGTGGAGAACACATGGGCATCTGTCCCGGAGGACAGACACACAGCTGGAATGCTCTTGAGAAGCACCCCAGGGGGTGACACTTCCTCTCCCATACTTTGGATAGGTGACGTCCGGAGAGACCAGTCCCCACCAGGCAGCGGGCACCAAGGAGGGCCGGAGACGGGATGGACTGAAGCCATGGGCGGATGGCCCAGGGGCGGGAGTGTGTGGTTCTGGTGTACGTAACGGTCACTATTGGGTTGGTGGGGACCAGCTACCCTCCACCTAACAATAGCAGCCACAGTAGGTGCCCGGCCCTGGTCCTTGAAGCCCTCTTCTGCCGAGGGGGAAGCTGGGGTCCTGCACCGGGTAAATGGTGGAAGCAGGCTTAACCTCCGCGGAGCTGGCGCCGGACAACAGACCTCCAGCCCGGCAGACAGACAGTTCGCCTCCAGGGCCTGGGGCTGGGCTCCCTGGCTGGGCCTCCAGGGTGCCTCGGTGGCGGTGTTCGCAGTTGGAAGGATGGGGCTGGGTCCCCGCAGGGCCAGGGGGATGGTGGGGCCGGGGGGAGGCGAGCGCAGGGTAGGCAGAGGTTGGGGAGACAGCCAGGCATGGGATCTGCAGGCGCCGCCCCCCGCCCCGCCCCCCAGTCCCCACCCTGGACGGCAGCCAGGTGTGTGCTCTCTAAGGAAGGAGTGTGTGTGTGTGTGCGCGCGCGCACGCACAGGGGGGTGAAGGTGTGAACCTTCAGTTCCGGGAGCCTCATTCAGACGCCTGGTCCTCAGGCACCTCGCCGGTGCCCGGGGGGCTCTGAAGTGAGTCCAAGGGAAAGCCTCGTCTCAAACCCGACTCCAAACTCAAAGCTGTGGAGCAGAGGGCGGCGCACAGCGACCTTCCAAGACGAGCGGTCAGGGGGAGTAGAAAGTCCCTTCTTTCTCCCGTTTGGCGGCTGGCGGTTTCAAACCGCTGACCTTGGAGACCACAGCCGCCAGGGCTCCTACTTGATGGAATGCCGTCTCATCACCCCCCTTAGAGTGGTCCTTCCGCATCGGCACCGCAGCCCGGGCTCCTCCCAGTGCCACCATCGTAGACCCTGCGGTCGGAGCAACTGAGAAGCCTGCTCGTGCTGGTGACTCTCCAGAAGTGGGCAGGGAAGCCTCTGGTCACTATTACCTCCAATCGGCCAGCTTGTCTAGATGCCACGGGCTACCCTCCTGCTTCTGCAGCACCTGCTCAAACCGCCAAAGGTCCCCTGGAGCTGGCTACTTTGGTGTGGGCCCAAAACTGTGCTCCGGGAGGGAAGGGGTTGCTTGCACTGGGTGCCTGCCAAGCTGCCTCAAGGGCTCATTCGATGGAGTCTTTGGAATGAGGAGGTTTCTGTGGTGGTAGTGGGCTGGGGTGGGGGTGGAGGTTCTCAAGGAGACTTTGAAAAAGGGGGGGGGGCTCTGTGGAGAAGAAATGAGTGGCTCTCTCATCTTTCAAACGTCTCTGGGCTCACCCCCAGGTGCTGTGAGGGCCTTGGGTATATAGCAGTGAGGCTCAGTGAGGTGGGGGTTGGTGGGAGGGTGGGTGGTGGCTCCTCATGGCCATTCCCAGGATGCTTCTGGACCCGCTTTTATTAGCCGTGAGTTATCATGACCCCAAGCCCGACCTCTCAGGCTTGTAAAGTGGGGTTCTTCCAGAGAGAGCAGAGAACAAGGAATGACAGATTTGGCACCCCAAAGGAGGACGAGCTCCCCTCAGGTCTGAAGAGTGGTTCCATATTTGATCTGCAATCAGTCCCTGCATCCCACCGGGTTAGGCGCTGGGGAATATCTTGGCGACATCCTCCAATAATTGTCATAATTATTTTCCTCAGAGAGTGACCATTATGTAAAGCAAGCACATTTTGAAATTTAATGCCAGAAAATGGAAGACACATCCAGGCCACTTTTTTTTTGGGGGGGGGGGGGGGGGCATCACTGCCCTGGTGGGAGTAGGAAGTCCTGCCTTGCTCCTTGGAGAGCTGCTGCTGGATTTGAACTGCCAACCCTGTGGGCTGCAGTCCCGCACACAACCACTGCGCCACCGAACTCAGCCCTCCAAGCCACTTTTAATTTTCTTCCCCCCTTCTTTCAAGTGTGGGCTACTTCGGACCAGCCCTCTGAAAATAAGCTGCTGTTTGTGCATGTTTACAAATAGAGAGCCATGCGACTGCACTCGTGGACGTCATGGACTCATGCAGGCCTCTGTTGAGTCAGTGGAGATACAACTCCCTGTGGCTAGTGAGGCCCGCCTGGAAACAGGCCCGCCGGTCAGACTCCTGTTGCCTATTGATTTTGTCAGGTCCATCCACTGCAGCCCCCTCTCCTTCTAGGGAAATGGCCCAAACAAGGGGACGGAAGCCTTTAGAGGGCCTTGCAAACAGTAGATGCTTGATAAATGGCTCGGTTTGGCAAAGCCTTCCCCAGAAATGGAAGTGCACAGGACAGCCCTGGATTGGCAAGACAGCCTTTGTGGGAGGAGGACAGAAGGTGGCAAGGCATATGTCTAAATAAGATAGGCAGGACAAATAAACCTGAGGAGAAAACAATTGGGCCAGTGGTCTTGGGGGCATGTGGGAAGGGATGGGGTGAGGCAGGGGAGCAGGCAGTCAAGAAGCTCAGGGATGCGGGAACAACAAGAGATCTAAAAATGATGGCAAGGAGCCTGGTGGGGTTTGATCAAGTGCAAGGTATCTGAGAGGAATTACTGGAGGATGAGCATGATAGTGGGACAGGAGGAAAATGAAAGAAAGTAGAGTACAGAAGTAGGAAGTAAAAGCTACTTATAGAGGTATAGCTATGGGCATGTATATATTTAAATATATTAATTTATAATAGAAGGGCTAGAAGCTAATGTACATATATTTATAGGTTAAGTCTTAAGATAGCACACAGATTTTGGACCTCTACTTAAAGCCTCCCTTAACATAAGAACACTTTGTTCTGAACACCTGACACTCTTTGATAATCACCTTCCAGACATGATCGCTGAAGACAAAATGGGTGCATAAGTAAATGTGGTGAAGAAAGCAGATGGTGCCCAGCTATTAAAGATAAAGAATCTGGAGTCTTAAAAGGCTTGAAGTTACAGCAGCAGCTGTCTAGCAAGGAAGCAAATAAGCCCACATGGAAGCACACCAACCTGTGTGATCATGAGGTGTTGACAGAATCGGGTATCAAAGGACCCAAAACAAACAATTATATCGATGTGCATGGGGTGGGTGGGGGATGTGAGTGGAGACCCAAAGCCCATCTGTAGACAACTGGACGTCCCCCTGCAGAAGGGTTACAAGGAAGGGATAATTCAAAACACATATCATTCCTCTAGTTCCTGAATGCTTCCTCTCCCCTCCCCACCCCACCCCCACCATGACCCCGTTCCTGAGCCTGGAGCCTAAGAACTGCTGAGAGGAGACACCCAGCAACCTGGGCTGGAAGGGGAAGCAGGCAGCCAGCTCCTGCTGTACCTCAAGGGAGCTGGTGGGGTGGGGTGAGGGACTGCTTTCCAAGCTAAGACCTTACTCTTTTCTCTGGAGCCCTGGAGCCTACGTATAGGGTGACAACAGGTCCGAGCGGATGGGGAGGGGAAGCTGCAGGGGAGATGGGCCGGGGCAGCAACCCCTAACTGACCAGCTTGACCGCCGACCTTCCATACCGGTTGCCCAGGTGCCTGAGGGGGCTTAGCAGTGCCAAGGAGTGCCAGGGCCACCTCACTCCTCCTCCGCCGCCAGCAGCTCACTGTGGAACGATTTTGCATCAAGACCTCCTGGTCTTTGGAATCTACCCACGTGGACAAGTGGGGAGTGAGTGAGTTTTTGAGCAGTACAACAGGGACCAGAATTCCCACCCTACCTGGGGATTGTGAGGAGTGAAGAAGACAGGGTATAAAAGGCTCCTCCAGAGGGTGTTAAGGAGATGCTGCAACATAAAGGAGCAGGCACGTAGTAAAAGAGGGGCTCTTTCTCCTGTTAGTTTTCAAAGGCACCCAGGGCTTAGTTGTGATGATGTTGGGAGGGTTAGACTCCGGCTTACCATGAGAAGGCATTCTTACCTGTCAGGCTGAGACCGCGTCTGTGTTTGGCAGAGGCCAACCAAATGAGGTTGTTCCTCTCCCAAGGCCTGGTCTCCAACACGGTGAACAGGAACAGAAACTTGAGTCAGAGGCAACGGGGGAAGGGGGCTGCTCTGATTTCCCTGCCTGTGGGATGCCCGGGCCGGTGTGAAGTCTCGGGTCACTGGGCTGTGAGCCCAATCACACCCAGAGCCTGCTGTCATCTGGCCGAAAGTTAAAGCAGGCACCCCCCAGTGCGAGGGATGGGACGGGGGGGGGGGGGGGGGGGGGGGGGGGGGGGGGGGGGGGGGGAAGTCCCGCAGATGTGTCTAATCTTTCATTCGCTAAATTCAAGACGGCTCATCATTTCATCTTCCTGGCAATCCGGACAAGGGCACCCTCCCGAAGGCCACGGCCATTGGCAGCCCTTGCTAGCAGGGGCATTCTGACTTTCCAGAAAGGGGCCAAAATCAACATGAAAAAAAAAGAAAATCCTCTTTCAGCTCTTCAGTGACAACCGCTACTCTTTATGCAGTGTCGGTGGTGGTGGTGGTAGTGGTGGTGGTATGTGTATGTGTGTGTGTAACTGGACTCCCTGCGGCTGCTTGGTCAGAAGCAGAGCACCAGGACTTTCTTGAGGCAGCCCGGCCAGGCAAACTTGAACCTCTCTCCACAAGTCAGTGCATTAACCATTTGCACCAGCGAGGGGCTGTGCGTGTCCTTGTGGGAAGCAGCTTGAGATGGGTCCTCATGGAAGTAGCCGACATGACAACTCACAGGACCGTGAGTGACTCTTGTTTTTCACTCCTGGAGAACTTGCTGTTCAATACTGACCAGTTGAGTGGGCAAGGGGTAGAGCCAGGATTCACATGCAGGTCTCTCTCTCTCTCTCTCTCTCATCCTCCAGCCCACCCTCTTTCTAGCTCGGGTCCACAGCGCCGGAGGGAAGTGGGCTCTTCTAACAGCACAGTCTGGCTGTAGCCGGTGGGTCCTCAGGATGCAGTTGGTGGGGGAGGAAGGCACATGGAGGCCCCACAGGTGTGCCTGATAGCATCCAAGTATTATTAGTAAACACTCCGCAGCCCTCTTCCTTGTCTGCGCTGAGCTCCAGATCCAACTTCAATGACAAGGGGCTGAGTAAGCTGGAGACAGGATTTACGAGGCACTAATAATGGGCTCTTCGAGATGGGCACCTTTCATCTTCAAAGCATCTCGGAGCCGTTTACTAATTAGTCCTGGGCTGCACTCTGGGTGCAGGGCCGATGCTGGATGTCGGCTGAGTAAGTGGCAAGGAGTGTTTTAACACACCCAGGCGACCTTTGCCCCTTTACAAGCGCCACTTGCTCCTGGTGGCATCTGTTGCCGCCGGGGGCAGAGATGAAATCACACTGGCACCCCCTTTTGAGTCCCTGGCATGAGAGATAGGAAGTGACTCTTACTTACTGCCTTCTCTGTAATCCTCCCCCCAAGAAAGTCAGTTCGATCCTCAGCTCTCCCTCATGGTCAGGGGTTGAACATCATAGGAAGATGACAAAAAGCCCACCCCCCTTTCCTTCTATCCCTGCCCCCCACAGTCTTACATGCAATGTCGCATCCCTAACCAGAGGGGAACGATCTATTTACCAGGGGCCTGGTCCAATTTATTTAGCAGGGGATTTGAGGTCCAGTCTGGGATGAGTCCTGATTCCAGCATGCCCAGGCTGGTGATCATGGGGAAGTCACTGACCCTCTCTGGAGCGGCTTCCCCACCGGTCCTGCTCACTGGGGACTTCTCTGATCTGGGTGAAGCCACCTGCACGCCGTGGGATAGGACTTCTGAGTCAGACTGGGCCCGCTCTGCAGACAGGTGGGGGGCTATCCGTGATCTGATCCGCTTGGGCTCCAGCAGACCCCGGGCAGCCAGCGGCAGGAAGCAACATTCCCAGCCCACCCTGCTCACGGCCTGCCGCCCTCGCAGTGAGTGGGCTTTTGCAATGCCCAGGAGGGATCCAGTCACACAGGTGACTTCGCCCCACTCATTGCTGACGTGGCCCACTCTCTGTAAGCAGTTGAGGCCCCCCACTCCCATGTCCGTCCCTGTGCTGCCACCATGTCAGGAGAGAGAAGGAGTCTGACAGACAGGAGGTAAAGGGACATGCACCTACAGCCTGTGGGTTAGAGACAATAGTGGGGGGGCGCTGGTTGGGTGGGTCATGACCATTTGCCCCTCAGGTGACATAGGGGGTGTTCTCCAAATCCAGTTGCCCCCCCCCCCCATCTACCAGCCAGTGAGGTTCTGGCTCGGCAGGCTGACCAGGACGACAAACAGCATGGCTTAGAACAGCTGCTCTCAACCTGTGGGTCTCAAACCCTTTGAGGGTCGAATGACCCTTTCACAGGGGTCGCTCGATTCATCACATGAACAAAACGACAGTGATGAAAATAATGTGATGGCTGGGGGGTCCCCACCACATGAGGAACTGTGTGAAAGGGCGGGAGCATGAGGAAGGTGGAGCGCCGAGGGCTTAGAAAGACCCTTGGGCGCGTCTCCTGGGCTCACCCACCCTCTCCTCTAGCACCCGCTTGTCGCACGAAGCGGAAGGGACTGGTTCAGGTCACCCAGCCACTGGCGGCAGACGCAGGCCTGGAACTGTGATTTGTACTGGGATTCCCAGGACAGAACCCCGGCCAGGAGGTCTGCTCCACGTGTCCCCCAGCTCCTGAGCACACTCCGGGCAGTGGCTGGGGAGCACGGGGGAGGCGAGTCCCGCGGGGCGTGGGAGGGTGCAGCCTGGCTCCCTGGCAGGCTCCCGTGGGTCTTGGCGGCTGGGTGCCGCAGTGGCAGAAATACAGCAGGTGGGTGGGTGGCCTCGGCGCACGCAGAGCTGTGCTCTGAGGGGGTCGGAGGCCGGAAGTCTGCATGCAGGGTCTGGCCCCTCTGGAGAAAGGCTCCCCCTGCTCACGGTTCTGGGGGGACACTCTGGGTCCCAGCTGCTCTACACCGCCCTCACAGCACGCCTGGCTCCCTGGTGGACCCCAAGCAGCGTCCTGCCCTCGTTGTGCCTGCTTGCTGCTGGACCCGGCCTGCTCCTGTTTGCTCTCAGAAGGGGTGAGGTCCCGGGCACCTGCCACACAGATGTGGCTCCTTCACCAAGTGCCCAAATTGGGGGGGGGGGGGCGCCCCGCAGGTGAAGCAGCAAGGCTTCATTACCCAGGTTTCGGAGGCCACAACTCCAGCCCTCACTCATGGCGACACTGGACATCTGCGTCATAGGCGTGAGGGGCCCCCATCAGCCCTGGGTGCGCCCCGCGGCTTCATCTTGCACCGGGAAGGCAAGGGGACAGACGCAGCGGCTTGCTTGGTTTGGTTCTGTGGGTGTTGAGAACTGTGGGCTGAGCCCCAGTGTGTCTTTCTCAAATGGGTGCGTGGGCTAAGGGAGGCGGTGAGGTGCTGTGAAAGGACCTAGCTACCCCCCCACCCCCATTCTCAGATGTGCTCTGGATTTGCGGTGTCCTCTCGGGAGTAGCAGGGTGTGTGGACTGCTGGCTGAAATGAGCCGACCATCCAGGCCCCATCGGGACCTCTCCCCCAGCTCCATCCCAGGGTGGCTGCTGGCTGTGGGGCTGGCAGGCCTGAGTCCAGGCCTTCAGAAAGACCCACGACTCCTGGCCTTCATCTTCCACATGTCATTCCCACAATTCTGCATAAACCCAAAGAGCTCAGGGAGGGGAGGCGGAGAGAGCGGGTAGGGCTGAATGGCAAACACTGACTGACTGACTCCCTCCCGTGTCAGGGGGTCCGTTCCCATGACAGGAGCTCCAGGGGTGGGTAGCAAAGTTTGGGCTGGGACTCAAGTTCCTGAGCACCCGCCTGGGACCTGGCTGGGCGGCAGGAACCCATAGGATGCTCCGATTCATTCAGGTACCCTCTTGTCCGGATGGAGGATGGCCTGAGTGGGAAATTCTTGAGGTTAAACACACACACACACACACACACACACACACACACATTAGCTTCAGGGTAAAAAAACATAAGCAAAATGGATGTTTAATCTGAAAACATACATGAGAGCTCAGAAATGAGGGCGTGTCCACTCTGACATCTGACTTTCCCAGGGAAACACTGCCCAGTGGTGACAGTGACTTTCATTTCTTCCAACTAAGAGACAGAATGAAGGAGAGAAGGAGCGAGGAGATGGGCGGAGGGGCTCTGGGGTGAGAGCTTCGGCTGGCAGAGCGGTCCTCTGAGCACAGCACTTCCACGGCGACCTTCCAAGTAGCTTCCAGGAACCAGCCATGCGAGCTGACACACGTGTAGACAGGGAAGGCTGCATGGCGACCTCTCAAGTCTGGCATTTCCTAGAGCTTTCCGTTGGCGAATGCGGCCTCCTGGAACTGAGGCACAAAGGTTTTGAAATAAGCCCTGGTTTGGGGGGGTGGAGAAATAGAGAGAGAGAGATGATTAGCACAAACAACTTGAAAACACTGCAGCCCACCTCTGAACAGTTCCTGTGCATGCATCTTGGGCGGCCTGTTCCCCCCGACTCAGGCAGCCCCACCTTCAGTTTGCCCATGTAGTTCAAGGCTGACGTGTCTCTGGTGGGCCAAGAGCTGTCTGTGCTCAGACCTTCCCAGCTGCCGATTCCTATCCCATGTCGGCAGTGAAGTGCTGAGCAGGGTGGTGAGGTGGGGGGGGGGGGGGGGAGGAACCTCAGGTGTGTCCTGCTCTTTTCCTGAAGACCAGAACCTGGTCCAGCTGCCAGGCACAGAGGAACCGATGCGCCCACCCAGAGTGAGCCGACCCAAACATCGACAGGACAGGCGGCTTCCGTCCAGCTGGGTTTTCGATCTCATGCAAAGAGGGTCTGTGAGGACAGATGCCTGAAGGGCCTATAGGTTCCGTTTCAGTTCAAACATAGCCACAGCTGTGGTTTGGTCCATTCGCCCAGTGGTTCTCAACCTTCTTCATGTTGCGGCCCTTTTATACAGTCTCGCCCCCCCCCCCCACTCCAAACTATAAAATTATTTCTGTTGCTACTTCATGACTGTCATTTTGCTACCGCTATGAATAGGGCGACCCCTGTGAAAGGGTCCTTCGACCCCCCAAAAGGGCCGCAAACCACTGCATTAGCAAGAGGGTAGGACCAGTCGGGTATAAAGGCTAGGTATGAAACATGAACAGATGCCTAACAACCCCCTCCCCCAGCCTACGCTTTGTTCCCAAACTTTCCCACCGCTTTCGGGACCGTCTGCCCTTCAGCCCAGTGTGTTCCACGTGGAGCCCTCTCTGTTCCTGTGCGTGTGACCGTGCTTCTCCAACAGCCCTGGGGGCCATCTCAACCACCTTCCACTTCTCCCTGGGCCGCTGTGTTCACACACTCCAGATGATTCTTCCTTCCCTACCATTCTTCCAGCCCCGTGACACCCAGTCTTGTGACTTTGCAGCAGAAGCCTTGTCGCCACCTCCCCTGGCCATGGCGCCTAACTCGCCTTTCTGTTGTAGCCAGACTAATCTCTCATAGGGGATAGGGCTTGGGCACCACCCAGAGCAGGTCACAATCTCCAGACTCCCAGCCTAGCACCCATGGCTCTCACTGTCTGGTCCTAACTCATAAAGGAAAAAGCTCTTCCATGTTCTTTTACACATTGGGATCATGTGCCCCTCTGCGAAGGTAACAAACGATGAGATCCTCCCCCCAGAAAAACTTGAGGGTAACACTCCACCCCCAACCCCACCAGCTTCCCATGTTATATGCAACCGGGGATGCGGCAGACCCCAGACACCCATGCTAGTCCCATCCAGGGCTTCTCCCTCCATCCTCCTAGACCACCGGCTGCCCTCACTCCCGTGTCCCATCTCTGGGCTCTGCTGGTGCTCAGGCCCAGTGCCCTCCTCCCACCAAGGCAGCCTCCCAGGGCCATCACAGGGTCCTCTCCCGGCACACGGACAATGTGTGCTTTGCACAGGGCTCCTGTCACAGGTGCACACACACGTGACCCAGTGGGTCAGACCCACCTGCCCCTGGACATGGAGTGTGCCCTCTGCCCAAGGGCTCCCAGCCTTCCTCGGGTCCCTGCCCATGGAAGCAGGCAGTGAGGACGCCACGTCCTGTCTGACGGCGGGGAAGGAGGGCCTCCTCTTTGTCAGGTTGGTCAAGCGCATGCACGACACGCAGTGTAAGGAGATGGAGCCCCAGGGACCCCAGGGGAGCAAACGGGCCTGGTATGGAGGCGCCAAATCAGAGAGCTTTTGTCCGTGCTCACGTTTTGCACCCTACGAAGCATGGGAAAGGCAGAAAAGCCATGTCCTGAACCACCCAACCGTGGGTGGACACTGTGGAGCGCCAAGATACTTCTCATTGGTGGCGCCATGTCCCCTTAATGTCAGAGGGGCGCTGTCCTGCGGCTCAGAGGGCAAGGCTGGCCCCACACCAAGTGCCCCACCCCACCCGGGCTTGGCTTCCCTGTGGTGAGCAAGGGGAATAAGCCTGCCCTGATGGGGCACTTGTCTGCCGCTACCCAACACGAGGGCACCTGCATTAATTCCACCTTCCCTGCGGTTCTCTTCCCAGGGGTGCGGGCCTGTGAGCTGGAGGGGCCCCTTGCCTCCCTGCTCCAAGTGTCCAGGGCCGCCCACCCATCAGCACCCTGTCCCTCCGCCCCAAGGGGCAGATGGGGACATTCAGGGAGGAGGGCAGGCCTGCTGGGCCTCCATCAGGACTAGCACCACACTGGAATCTGAAGGCAGTGTCCGCAGCTCAGATTTTCCTTGGAAATGTTGGGGCGGGGGGCGGGGGGCAGTGGGGGGCTTTCAGGGAGCGAACTTTTTGGGCAAGAAGATCTTAACAAGAGGGAGCAGGCTCTCAAGTCAGTCTTTCCTTCTTCAGAAAGTTCTCGAGTTCCCTGTTCCGCCTGGGCTTCCCCTGCCGCAGGCCGGGACTGTGACGCCTGCGCGTGCGCCCGCCGCGGGAAGCAGCCCGGAGCAGGACTATTTAAAGACGCGCGGGCGCCAGCTGTTTGCACGGAGCGCTTGCTGCTGAGAGCCTCATTAAGTCAGCGAGGGGAGGGGGAAGGGGGATGGCAACTGGCTCCCACCCATTTATAGATTTTTTTTTTCTTTTTTCTTGAAGCGCTATTTTCATTTATTTCGCTTTTTTATCCGAGAAAACGGAGAGCTGCCCAGCGTATGGCATGTCAACGCGCTAGTTATCTGTCCTCTTTCAGAAAGACGGTCGCCCAAAGGCCCAGTGTACGATCAGCTTTAACAGTGTCCCCGGGGGGCTGGGGGCTCGAGGGTGGGGGTGTCTGTAACTGACCAAGTGGGGCCCACGAGGGGAGAGAGGGTCGTGCCACAGTCAAAGCCCACATGGCACCCACACTGGGAGTTTATTTTTAGAGCAGATGAGAGCTGTGAACCCTGGGGACAGAGAGCGGTCCTGACCTCCTGTCCAGCATCGCCTTCCCGCCCGTCTGTCCTTTTGCTCAGAACTTCCTTTGTATAGCCA
The DNA here is from genome assembly GCA_004026705.1 of Nesogale talazaci. Taxonomy (NCBI): domain Eukaryota; kingdom Metazoa; phylum Chordata; class Mammalia; order Afrosoricida; family Tenrecidae; genus Nesogale; species Nesogale talazaci. The sequence continues at coordinate 12,934 of PVJH01010533.1, forward strand.
AGAGTCTCAGCCAACGGGAATCCAACGTCAAGACATGACCTCAAGCTGAGGCTGGGCAGGCTTTCTGTGAATCCAGGACCTAAGTATGGCCGAGGCGTCCTGGGGCCAGGAGTCAGGGAGCTGGAGTGTGCACAGCCCACTGTTTCTGGGTCTGGTGTCCATGGATAAGGATTTCCCATCCCCTTCCGGGCCTCTGGACCCCTCACACACAAAGCAGGTTGCCCTGCTTGACGGTCTCCAGGCTGGACGGATGCGGAGCGCCTATGTCTGCAAGACCTGAGGATGGGCGGCGGTGCTGCCTGGGCTGGGGCCAGCCAGACCTGAGCTCCAGGCCAGGCCCTGTGTCTTACGAGCTGGACCAGGTGGGCCCATTATTGCATTAGTGCCTTCCTCCGTGAAGACAGAGGGAGATGGCAAAGGAGCATGCGGCCTGAGGCGACAGATGAGCGAAGGTGTCGGCTATTCCCACAGGGGTCGAGCGGGATCCAAGGGGCAGTGGCGGCGGCTCTGGGTGGGGTGGGCAGGGACAGTAGGAGCAGGTGGCCTTGGACAAGGGGGAGCCCCGCATGGGCAAAAAGCCCCTGGAGTCTTTTCTCTGAGTCTATGCCCGCCTTTTGGCTGCCTGAATCAACCCTTTCTTCTTAGCTTAAATAGGCCACTGTGGGGTGGGGTAGGGGGGGAGGCACAGAGATGGTCCCCCTCTGGGTCAGGGCCTCCCTCAGAGGGCCTGGAATCCTGGGGCTCTCCTGAAGGCTGCCCCACAGCTGCTTGAGGCCTACTCCTATCTCCGGGTATGAATTTTGCAGCCAGAAGCCGTCCTCACCTTAGCCTGACTTCTGCCCAAACCTGCTGGGGGTGCCCTCTCTGGGCGGCTATGGCAGAGGAGGTGACAGCTGCAGGCTAGAGGGATGCTGAGGGGCACACAGCCATGGAAGAACAGAGACCGTAGGGCAGTGGTTCTCAACCTTCCTAATATCGTGACCCTTTAATACAGTGCCACATGTTGTGGTGACACCCCCCCCCCCCAGCATAAAACTATTTTCATTGCTACTTCATCACTGTCACTTTGCTGCTGTTATGAATCGGGCGACCCCTGTGAACAGGTCCTTCGACCCTCAAGGGGGTCGTGACCCACAGCGGTTGAGAACCGCTTCCCTAGAGGAAGCATCGAGCCACGGGGCCGGGTTAGCCGGGGTGTAGTACAGGACCTGGCTCATGGGCCACTAGACCCGAGAACCAGAAAGGTCTGATCTCTGAGCACCGCCCGGTTCCTGGTTCTTGAGAGCTGAAAGGGGAGAATTCTCCATCTGCGATGTTCGGACACGAGCAGCTCCTTTCAGAGAAGGGTGAGGGCGTGGGGCGTGCATCTAAAGCCGCTGCCATGGGGCCTGGCACACAGCTGGAGGGGGGTGGGGGTGGGGTGGTGCCTGTAAAGGCAGCAGTAGTTATTTTCACCGTCACCATTTCCCAAATGAGGCGGCTTAGTGATGACCACTGCGGAGCTGTGAGCAAGTTGAGTGGGGCCGGGGCCAGGGGAGGGAGGGGAGGGCAAGGCCCCGGCCCCGGCCTCTGGCTTCCCACTGAGAGGAGCTCTGGAAGCAGGGAGCTTGAAGTTGTCAGGGTGTGACTCAGTGGTTCACAAAAACAGCTCAGTGGCCCCAACCCAGTGGGCTACTCTGAGGGGGAAAGACCTGTGACCCGCTTTGCGAGGGTCGCGACCTTGGTCTTCTGGGCCCTGTGAGCTGGAAAGGTCGGGCCGGCCCCTTACGACGAGGGTCTGAGGGAAGCGGGTGTCAGAAGAAGGACCAAGAAGCCACTAGGGAGACCCTCGGGGGGCCCTGGAGTGGGAAGCTGAGGTTCTTGGGGGAGGGGGGCAGTGTCTCAACAAGAATGTTTTCCCTACTCGCTCTGCAGTTCTCATTTTCTTGTTTTCAGTTGTCTGTTCTTTTAGTGAAAGACTAAAGGTCCATGAAATTGCCATCTGAAAACCTGAGGGCACTAGAGAGAGAGAGAGAGAGAGAGAGAGAGAGAGAGAACAAAATATACAGCCCAAAGAACTGGGGACTTTGGGGAAGGAGGGACATGTGGGCATAGGCTCAGATGTGCAGAGTATGAGCAGCCATCCATCTCCCAGGCAAGAAGAGATAAGCTGGGTGCTGGGAGCAGGCAGTGCCTCTTTGGCCACAGGGCTAGCACCCCGCCAGGACAGGCCTGTGTGGGGCATCCGCGAGGCTCCACTGGCTTCAGTCACATCACCGGGAACCTTTTCTGTTGTACAAGAACCTCAACAATAGCCTTTTTCCCAAACAGCACCCAGTGGTCTTTCTGGAATCCAGAAACACTCATTTTTGGTCAATCGTTAAGATGAGCCTTAGGGGGTGGGGTGGGAGCTGTGCAGCAGGGTGGGGGCTCCCGTGTCGGGAAAGCGAGGACATGTGACTCCAGTCGGAGGTCAGTTTTGCAAATAGAGGCAATTTCCCAAACCTCTAGGGCGCGTTTCTTTTGCTGATTGCTTCTGCAGCTGTGACGTCCACAGGCACGTGCTTTCTCTCTCAATCAGCCATATGGAAGCCGATGTGGTCTAGAAATCAGAGCAGGCCTGGAAGCGGTGTAAGACAAGTCCGCTCATCGTGCCTGTGGTCTCGCCTGCCCTCATTGTTCTACACCACTGGACATGCTGACTCACTGAGGGAGATTCTCATGGCAGCGGAAGGGGGGGCAAGGGGGGCCAGCAACCTTGCACTAGGTCCCTCCAAGGAGACCTGATTCTGTTTCAAAGCCCTGTAGCCCTGTAGACCTCGCTACCCGACAGTGGTGCTTGAGTGCCATGGCTGGTGTGGGGCAGTCTGGCCCTGGGCGATGGCAGCCAGAGGCTCTGCAGTGAGTTTTGGGAATAAACACGTCCAGTTGCGCAAAGTAAGCAAGTCCACCCATTTGAGTTGCAAAGGCTTGACAATACCTCTAGAACCTATGAACGCGGGCTCATAGCTCAAGCAGGGGCCTCCCCTGGGCTCCCCGGCATGCTGGGCTCCCCCACGGAGGCAGCCCAGCAGTGGTTTGTCTGGAGTGTGAGATGCTTCGATGGGTGTCCAGACCATGCCCTAGGCACCGGCCTCTTGGCCGTGGGCAGGACAAGCCAGGAAGGCCAGCACGTGCTGAATTCCATCACACGCTGGAGTGTGTCAGGACTTCCACCAACCACTGACCAAGACCTGGGACAAGGCACCTGAACACTGGGTGAGATGCTGGTTTCCCTCGGCATCATTCTTCTGCCCTAACGATGCAAATCCAGACTGGCGTGACTGGATCATGCGCCCGAGTCTGTGAGCTGTAAATCTTAGCGGCGCGCCCAGGGTTTACATCGTGTGTGTGTGTGTGTGTGTGTGTGTGTGTGCACCAAACAAATTGAGGGCTGGGGGTGTGGAGTCAACCTCTTATGAGATATAAAAGGAACAGAACAGGTGAGCAGAGGTGGGGGGGAAGAGCCACCTGATGAGACCAGGACCTTCTCCCAGAGCCAACAGAGAAAGCCAGCACCCCGGACTCCAACTTCCCGCACGTCCGCAACTGTGGGGAACAGTATTTGCTGGGTGAAGCCGCCCAGCCGTGTGTGGTGTTTCTGCTATAGCCGCTCGAGATGGCCAAGATGAAGGACACCAACCTGGACTCCTTGCTGAGGAGCCTGTGCCAGCTCACGGCGGCCCTCTGTGTCACAGCGGAGCGGGGGGTGTCAGAGACAGCGCCCCAGGCCTCTCTCCGGAGGTGCCGCTGGGTGGGTAGTGCGTATCTGTTTGTGCGACCCATGGACTCTTGCTAAATTTCCAACGGACGGCAACACTACCCCTACAGGGTGGGGAGAGGGCCCCGGCCTGCCGCACCACACAGGAGCCAGCCATGAAGGGAAAAGAGAAAGAGTCGAAAGCACGGAGCTGCCCAGGCCCACAGCTCAAGACACGGTGTCCCCTCACTGAAGCACGCCGAGGCCCAGGACAATGCCGGGGACACACAGCGGGGAGTTAGTCCGGTCTGGACCCCCCCACAGCAAGGAGAACCAAGAAGGGAACGCAACAGATCAGCACCGGGAGCAAAGCAAAGCACAAGGCGCCTGCAGAGTCCCCAAATTAGACTTCCGTCCAGGAGGGGCAGCTCCGGGAACTCCCCCAGGACCAGTGGGGAGGTGGTCATAAAGGTCAGTGGACAGACCTGGAATTATCTGCGCTTTTTCTCCTTGTGTCTTTCAATCTTTCGTTTTCTTTTTGCTTGGTCTATGCCATTGTTGGCTTTCCTACTGACTTAAGACAGGCATGGGGAGCAAGCTGGAGGGGAAAGCCATGGGCTCATGGGCCCCGAGGGACTTGGGAGAGAAGGAGTGGGGGAAAGGAGCGGTGAGCAGACAACACCATAAACAAGGGAACAACTAGGGAATTAAAATCAACAACAAGGGGGCTGAGCCCCGGTGGCGTGGTGGTTGTGCGCGGGACTGCGGCCCACTGGGTTGGAGGTTCAATTCCAGCTCCCAGGAGCAAAGGCTAGGCCTCCTACTCCCACCCTCTGAGAGCAGTGATGCCAAAAAAAAAAAAATCAACAACAAGGATGACGTAGACGCCATGGTGGGAAAGGAGGAAGGTGAAAGGAAACAGAGGAAAGATCTAGGATGCAAAGATATGAATCAAGGCACAAGCATAGGTGTGTACATATGTAAATATGTCAATTCATAAAAATAGAGGTATTGGTCCGTGTATGTATATCTAAATGGTAATACACTGAGGTAGTGGATGGGCTTTGGGCCTCTGCTCACACCCTCCTCCCTCAGAGGAAGAACACTGCTCTAACAATCTGGCATTCTGTGATGCTCACTCTCCCAGCGCAATTGCTGAAGACAAAGTTGGTGCATAAGCAAAAATGTGAAGAGAGTGGAATGGTGCCAGGCTATCAAAAGATATAGTATCTGGGTCTTAAAGGCTTGAAGTTAGACAAGTGGCCATCTAGCAGAGAAGCAGCAAGCCCACATGGAAGAAGCACACCCGCCTGTGTGATCATGAGGTGTCATCAGGACCAGGTAACAGGTATTGGAAAACCCGTAACAAATGAACAAACAACAACAACAAAGCCATATTGTTGAGAACAAGGGGCGTTGGAGCAAAAACCTAAACCCCATCTGTAGACAGTGGGACATTCCCTCACAGAGGGGTCACAGGAAAGGAATGAATCAACCAGGCAGGGTGCAGTAAAGCACTGATGAATCACACAGTATTCCTCTGGTTTCTTAAGGCTTCCTCACGCCACCCTCCCCCCTCCCCCCCTGCTATCGTGACCACAGCGCTGCCTTTCAGTTCAGGCTAGACCATAGCATGTGCATAGGTAGAGATAAAAGATAAGCGCTCACAACACATAGGATCCAGGAACAGGTATATCCATACCAAAAGGGTAGGAGCAAGGTGAGGAGAGTGGGGGAGGAGGAGGGAACCAATAGCAATGATCAACACATAACCACACACACCCCCTCCAGCGGGACAAGCAACAGAAATCATGGGGAAGGGAGACACTGGTCTATATAAGATACGGAGATAATAATAATTTATAATTTATCAAGGGGTCATGAGGTGGAGGAAGAAAGAGAGGAGCTGATACCAAGGGCACAATAGAAAGTAAATGTCTAGAAAAGAATGATGGCAACATATGTACAAATATGCTTGATACAATTGATGTATGGATTGTTCTAAGAGTTGTAAGAGCCCCAATAAAACAATCTTTTAATAAAAGTAACATTTAAATAAATAAATTACATGGCACGAAAGGACTTCCTACAATGAGCACAAAGACCTGGCGGTGCCCTTTCCTGAGCCCTCTGAGGTGGCCCTCAAGCACCTGGCCCTCCCCCTGGGGTGAAGGCACCTCTGGGCCTGCCTTCCTCCCAGGACAGCAGGCTGCTCTGCTCTGAGAAAGGGGAGCAGGAGAGGCCCAGCAGGCCACACGTGGGAGAGGGGCAGGCTGGTCAGAGATGAGCCTCCCATGGCCCCAGGGATCCCCTCCCAGGTGCCCAACCACAGGGGCCACACCCCTCATCCCCTAGCGGTCTCCACACAGCCTGTGGACACGTTGAAGGCAGGGCCCGCCCGGTGCCCCACATGGGGGCTTCTTAACTATGTTTGCAACTAACAGACACACATGGCTTGTTTGGAGGTACAGCCTAGGATGAAAGACTTTTACAGCAGAGTGGAACCTCAGACATTATGTGGCCCCATCCTCAGCAGGGAGGGAGAGTCGAGGGTGGGGGAGTTACAAAGGTTTCTCTGATAAGGCACACAGTCACTGGAGCTGGGTCGGCCAGACTGCTCCGTGAGCTTCTTGAACACAAGATTTGGAAGCAGTTCATGGTGCCCCATGTGCCCCCCCCCCCCCCCAATCCTGGTGCTCTCAGCGGTGAATGTCAGTTTTGTACATGGAAACATAGTAGGGGGGAAGGAAGAAAGGAAAGACAGATATAGGTAGATAGATAGGTAGATAGGTAGGTAGATAGAGATAGATAGATAGATAGATAGAAAGGTAGATAGATAGAAAAACTGCCTGCCTGCCCCACAGGCTGGCCTGAGGCCTCAAAGCAGAGGATTCTAGCCCTGAGGATTAGGGGCTGCAGGAGAGGCCATCAGTACGGCCACCAGGAAGGCTGGGTCTCTGGGGTCAAAGATGCTGGGGCTCCCCTGGCTGGGCTGGGGCTGAGGCCGCGCAGTTGTGTCATGACCTGAGGACCCAGGACAGACCCAGTTCGCTGTTCATTCTCCCTTCTCAGCTGTGCCGGCATGGCGTGCCTAGTGGCTGGCGCCTTGACAGTGGACACCCCATGGCCTTTGTTCACTCTGCTGCCGCTGTGAGGGGGCACATGCAACTCACCTGCTGGGCTGGACTGTGGGGAGAAGCAGGCGCCTGTCTGAGTGAGTCACCACCAAATCACAGATGACTCCCCCCCACCCCACTGCTTTAGTCAGCCAAAGGGAAAAACCAAAGAGGGGTTGGCAAAGAGGAAGTGCCCAGGGTCCCCACAGAAGGGCCCCTCCACAGTGCGGTGTAAGGGGCCCTCCCCGGACGTGACCTCCAGCTTCCACTCAGCATCAGCTGGCATAGGGGTCCACTGGCAAAGTGCAGACCCCGGGACTGAGAGACCACTGGGAGACAACTCTGGGGCATGAAACAAGCCCCTCCCCAGAGAGGTGGCTTGGGGACTTTTGGGTGCTGTTTGCCTGGCTGCAAACTAGGTTTCCCCTGCTGGAGCTCAGCGTGTGGAGGGGCTGGTTCAGCTGTCAGGTTCTGCTGGCTTTGGAGAGCAGGACCTGCCGCCCCAGCCCTCTGGGTACTTGCACTCCTAGCAGGGGGTTTGCACTGTGCCTTCCGAGATCTGGGGAGGGGGCGGGCAGCCACAACCCCCCTTCCTTCCCCTCTGGCCATCCCCACCGGCCGCTGAAATCACGACCCGGATGCCTGGCACTCAGGGGCCCACAGGGAAAACCAGCCACTCCCAAAGCAGCAGCTGTTGGATGGGAGACACTCTTCAGAGGGGACTCTAGCCCTGGTCTTTTCCAGACGTGCTGTCTGGAAAGACCCTTCCCCGCAGATGGACATTGCGTTTGGTAGAGCGGAGGGGCAGCGAGGAAGAGGAAGGTGCCCCGTGAGATGGGCTGGCAGAGGGGCTGCAAGGTTGACCTCGGCATGAGAACAGTTGTGAGGATGGGTCCGTGTGTTTCGTTCTGCATTTGAGGATTCGAGTCAGACTTGCCTTCAGCCCCACCCCCGCCCTTGCCGCCCAGGTGCCCAGCCTCCTGGAGACACCAGTGTTGGGGCAGAGGAATTCTCCCAGGGGGACTCCGGGGAGGCTGCAGGTGGGGGAGTGGCAGGTGGGGGCCACATGTCCTCCCAGGTCAGGCGTTGGAGGGGAGGAGACTCACCTACTTTGGTGACCCCCAAGCCCACTGGCTCCTGCTGGAGCCCAGGGTCCTGCCCTGCTGTCAGGGATGTGTCCTTCCAGGGAGGGTGGAAAGAGTGGAAAACTGGCACCCTGACGGGGCGTGTCAGGCAGCATGCTCCAACTGTGGGGGTCAGTGAATGGCTCCAACCAGCCTTCCCAGGAAACGAGGGAGGGGAGATCCCTTGGGAAGATGGATGTCAGAACATCACTGGCTTCTTGTGGATGGTGGTTAAACACGACCGACCATGTCTGAAAGCCAGGGTCTAGGGCAGGGGGCTGCCTCCTTCAGGCTCCACACTCTGTGGTGTTACCCCCTAACCTGGCTGCTCCCCAGGAGATGTTCTGACCCCCGTTCTCGCCAATGAGAAGCCCGCAATTCAGGGACTGTAAGTACCCTTTCCGAGGCCCATGGCTATCGGTGGCCAAGCTGCCTGAACCGCTCCAGCCAACAGGCCCTGGCGGCTGAGTTGGGGCGCCCCTGGGTGACTCTGGAGCACCTCTCCGTTCCCTCGTCGGGTGGCGAGGGAGTAGGATAGGTCACATCTAGGCATCTCTCCTGGGCGATTCGTCCTCTTGTTCTCTTACTGCCCACAGCAGCATTTTAGCAGCGTCCAGGAAAATGTTACTGGGAGCTGTCCATCACTCCGTCAGCAGGGATTTCTGCCCCTCATTATTCCCACACCTCTTCCTACAACCCCCCTCCACTCGTGTGTGTGTGTGTGTGTGTGTGTGTGTGTGTGTGTGTGTTGGGACTGTATGGCTTTTAAGGAGCAAGATGACAGTGGGCAGAAGGAGTGACCCTGACCACCCCCCCGTCTGGCCCCTCAGGTTTCTGGGAGGACTGAGGCACTGAGTGGCGGTGAGGCCCACTCCAAGCTGGATGGGCAGGAGCAGACCACAGCATGGGAGGGACCCAGGATGCTCTTCAGTAGCCATCCAAGGTGCCCAGAAGGTTCCTTGACAGTGGGGCCGTGGGGCAGAGTGAGCCTCCCTGGCTTCTCACGTGCTAGATGATCCCAAGTAAGTCCCTTCACTGTTCTCTGCTCCAGATTCCCCCCTGGACGGTGAAGGGACGGCATCTAAGGAGGCTTCCAGGTATGATATGCAATTATGCACTACGATGACTGTGACTTTGGGATCTTTCCAAGCACTTCAGCGACAGACGGTCACTGAAAGTGGAGGCAGTCATTTGATACATGACCTCTCCCGGGCTGGGCTCGAGGGTTCCCTCAAGAGCCTGAATAAGCACGGTCGGAGGCGCAGGCCCGAGATGGCTCTGCACAACTCCCCCCCACCCCCAGACTGAGGACTGGAGAGCAGAGGGCCAGCATTCACACTATCTCCACCCGCTTCAACTGGCAGAGGATGGGGCAGGGCCCTGGCCCTCAGGGCACACCCAGACCCTTGCTCCCAGGGCTCCCTCGGGTGACAACTGGGTGACTTTGCTTTCTCCGACTCGGGCCAACCCCTTCTGATTGCTCCTCCATCAGCCGGAACAAACTTTCTACCAGGCGTCTGCCTTCTTTTCTGCTCAGAGCATTCTCTGCCGGGGCATTATCTAGCAGGCTAGACGTCTAGCACCTTTAATGACAATAATAACAATTTGCATTTATACAAGGCCTTTCATCGGAGCATCTTAAAGGGTACCACAAACAATAATTAATTCCCCTTTGCCACTTTGGCAGCTCGTTAAGCAAGAGCCCCTTTCCTTTGCAGGAGAATCCACTGGCCCTGGGCCATGCGCTAACACTGGGGGTGGGGGACCTTCCTTACCTCCCACAACCTAGCCAACGTCCCCAGGCCGGGGAGCATCAGCATTAGGTTCTGTGGGAGTCTGCCGCCACCAAGGCCACCGACACTTGTCCTGCCTTGGAACGGTCTTTGGGGTCTCTCACCTGGTCCTCACGGGAGGCACCCACAGGTGGAAGAACCCTTCCATAGGTCCTAGCAAGACGGGCTTGCCCTCTGTACTGGTCCTGGGACTGTACTGTCCTAGGGAGTACTTTTAGGGTGGGGAGCTTATTCCAGGAAGGCATAATTAAAATAGTTAAAATGCTGCTGCTTCTCTCAAATGCCAATCTGTCCCTCAGGAACACTCACCCAAGGCTGCTCTCTGGAAGGAAACAAGCCGATAGGCAGTGTCTGGGATGGGTGGGTAATGCCCCTTGTATATACCTGGTCTACTTCTGTCAAGAGTCTACCGGTGGCTCCCGCCTTGGAGGCCATTGCCAGGGGGCCTAGTGAGCTGGATGGCGGCGGTGGCAGCTGTAGCCCGGGACCCGACTTGCTGGGCCCCAAGGCCAGGCTGCCCTGGGTTTACCCGGTTCCTCTTTGGTTCTTTCTGGAGTTGGTGGGGACACGGGGCGGGGGGCTTCTGTCTTCACTTTGGGGGTGGCTGCCAGTGACCCAGAGATGTTCTGTGGGATGACTTGCTGACTGATGGAATAAAAGGGAACCCGTCCGCTGCAGGGACTCGTCTGGGAGAGCAAGGCGGATGACCGTCCCTAACTTCTCGGTCAGTCGGTTGGTTTCACCCCACTGTCTCAGAATGCACATCCGGTTCCCAGCTTGAGAAAATGGTGCCCTGAGGCTGAGCTGAGAACTGACAGGAGGGACCAGGGCTCCACGAGCACCCTCTCTGCCCCGGGGGAGTAGTGGGGGGCAGAAGGCTCAGCAAGTCCTCTGCTGTGTTTCCTTTCTCAAAAGCTACACCTCCTGGGGAAAATCAACCACCCCCTTGAGTAGCTTCTGGGCCCTCGCTGGTCGTGTCCTGACTGAGGAGAAGACACTTCCCCCCTCTCCACGCCCCCCCCCACTCCCCCACCCCCCGCCGGATCAAGAGTGTGGTCTTGGGTGACCTTGGTGTCACAGCACTTTCTAAAGGCTGTTGCTTTCCTAAAACCTGCAGCTCTATGAACACGAGGCTGGGCTTGGGTTTCACAAGATTCCTATTCTCTTGCCTAGGCCCAAGGAGCCCTGGTGGCAATGGTGGTTATCTGTTGGGTTGTAACCTCACCTCAAGGTTAGCAGTTCGAAACCAACAGTTGCTCACAGTCTCAGAGGTGACAGGGGCAGGCCCACCCTGTCCTAGGGGGTGGCTCTGAGCCAGAATGGATGCTCTGAGTCTGCTTTGGGCTTTCGCCAGTCTAGGCCCAGGGCGCTCACCCTCGGCTCAGATTTGGGTCATTGGTCTGGGGAAACATGGGGCAAAGAGGGACTGGGTGAGGCCGGGGGCGGCCTGGAGAAGGGAGAATGCGGGTACCATCTCCCCTGTGATTCGAGAAAGAGCCTGAACTCAAACACACACCCCTACGCCCCCAATAGCAGCACTTGTTGAGGACCTCTGTGCTGCTCTCTGGGAGAGTTGTTGATCCTTATGTGGGTCTACGTTTCTTTCCTGCCTGAGTTGTTGATCCTTATGTGGGTCTATGTTTCTTTCCCGCCTGGGCTCTGACCGACCTCTCGCTGTGAGGAGGCAGTGCCAACACGTGAGCGATTGTATGCATTTTCCTCTTTCCTGTTCCTCCACACCATCCGCGTCCTAAGGACACTTCTGTTTCCGTGTACCTCAGTGCTTATCAAAGGCCTGCCATGGACGAGAGGTGCTGGAATACCGCCCATCAATGGCACCTCGCGGGCATCCGGCACCGGTCCATGAGTGAGGCACAGGCTCCACACTCAGCACCGTTGGACAGGCTCGGTCACCCGGAAAGGACGACGACTTGGGTAGGCTAAACATAAAGTGAGCAGCTGTCCCGCTTTTTGACAATTTAACAACGCCCTGCGGCATTTTACAATGAAAACAAATATACTGCAACACTATTTTTGCGTTCTATGAACATTTTTGTTGCTCCCTATACATCAAATTTTTAATCAAGAATCCCCACCCCCAACCCTCGGTCAATGGTGTCCTGCTTAAAGTCACTTTTGACTTAAACAGTATGGCTGCAAAATCACAAACTCTTTCCTTAGATGACATCCTCCAGCCGTGAAGTGCTGTTGCTCAGCACAGCCTCCTCCCGGCTCTGTATGCAGCCTTTGGAAGGGAGTGCTTCCACCAAAGAAGACTTTGCTCTCTGGTTTTTGCCTCGTCAGATGGCGGCTTTGATGCTATCCCCCCTCCCGCCCCACGCCCAGGACTCACATTGTACCCCTTTTCAATGGCATAGCAAAGACAAACCCGGAGATGAAATTCTCATAGGACGGACCTTGCTACCCTTGAAGAATAAGCAAGGGTATTGGGGGGGTGGGGGGCAGTGGAGTCTCCTTCGTTCTACTTTTCTGGCTTTTCCTCTCACCAGTGCAGTTTCCCATTTCCTTATCACTTAATGACCCCCCACGATCATGTGTCCTTTGAGAAAATCTATCGAGAGCAAGCCCTTGGGATCCAAAAACCTGCTGTGCTGACCTCTCTTGCCTTGAATCCAACAGGCTGGCAGCTGCCCTCAGAAGCCGCTGGTTCCGTTGTCCCTAGTGGGCCTGACACCGGCGCGTTCCTCAGGCAACCTGTGTGCAGCCATGGGCTGATCAGCGGCATGTTTCAACGCGCCTGGTTTGGAGTAAACGGATGTGCAGCATGTAGGAACGGGAGCCCCCCCTCCACCCCCCCCCCCCCTCTTAGCAATGCTTTTTTACTTATTCTGGTGCATGAAAGCTCTGCTCCTACTGTCTACAGAAAGGAGTGAAAGAGCCAGCAAGTGACAGTGAGGGCCAGCTCGCTCCACTTCAGGCCCCAGGTCAGGGCGCAGCGGGCTCGGGCATCAGCCATTGCCCTGCCACGGCACGCGGCCAACCTTGCAGGGTCTGTGCCTTTGTGGCCGGGGAGGGCCTGGGGTGGAGCAGAGGGCTTTGAGTGCACTCCCCCAGCACCAGCCGGCTGACCGCTGAGCAGCGCATCTGCCTGGGCCTGGCCCGAGCACACGGCAGGGCCGATATGACCAGGAAGCTGTGACGTGGAACAGTCAAGGGGTTAAAGTCAGCAGCATTTGCTGGCAGACTGATCGCTGTCAGGGAAGCCCAGGTAGACTGTCCTGTGCTCACCGTCACAGTCGTTCCTCAGTGTCCACTTTGCTGGGTGGCTATTAAGCTTTCACAACAGAGGCCACAGTCTTGAAACACACACACACACACAGCATGAGTGCACACACGCTGCCCTTAATCCCCCCCCATTGCACCCGTCCGGACGGCGGAGGAGCCAGCGCACTTGTCCACAGCCTCTCGCTGCCCTGCCCCTTGACGCTCTGCACAGCCGGCAGATCCAGCCAGTGACACGCCGCAGTCCTCCTCGCTCCCAGTCACCTTTGGGAACCTGGAAAGGCCCCCGGATGGGGAGAGAACCCCCTGGGCTACCCTGGCTCCCGACTTCTCTTTCCTTCCTCGCACGAGACCTCGAATGGCTGGGAACCCTGGATACATGTGGAGTGCGAAGAAGAGGTGAGGCATCTTTCAGAACGTGCTCCTCGTAGCTGCCCCAAATATAAATTCCAAAGTGAACTGCCCGGCGGGAGTCAGCTATGAGCACACAGCTGCGTCACCCACAGAGCGGTCACAAAGCCTCTCTACGCCCCTCTGCGGAGACACCTGCAGCGGGATGCTGTCACCGCTCTTGGGGGAGCCCGACACCTTGGGGGTGAGGTCAGTTCCTGCCACCATGACTCATCGCTCTGGGACCAGGGAGCACATTTCTTGGGGGACTGCTAGCATTGGATCCTGGAAATAGGAAGCGTATGGAAAACCATGTGTGTTTTTACAGATGAGCCAGTTTTAGGTCAGGAGTTGGCACGGAAAAGCCAAAGCTTGGGATTTCCAAAATCATCACCTCCCCTAGCGCCAGGTCTACGTTTCCAGGGAGTGCGGTGGCTCATATGCCCGGCTGACCAAAAGGTGGGTGGCTCGGGTCTACCCCAAAGTGCCTCAAAGGAAAGGCCTGGGGATCCACAGTCAGAGAACCAGCCACTGGACACCTGCCGGAGCACAGCTCTCACCCGGCATGCCCGGGTCAACCTGAGTCAGGGTTGGCTGCCCCGAAGCTGCTCTGGGCCCTGGACAGGGCTGGGCTGATGGGTGGGGCACTTGACTGCCCTCAAGAAGCTCTGCGCTTGGAATCCACCCAGAGATGCCTTGGAAGAAAGACCTGGCAAACAGGTTTCATAACATTGGCCACTGAAGACCTGACCGAGCACAATTCTACTCACACACAGACGGGGTCACCGGGAGTCAACCCTGATGATGGTGACCGTTTGTTTGCCCACTGCGAGATGGTCGCATCTGTGCCCACAGCCACGAGGCAACTTTTGGGTGGTGAGACTCGGTGCACCCTCCCCCGGCAGCCTTGCTGATGAGGACAGAGACTAACGGGGACATTCCAGGCGGTCAGTCAGGCCCTGGGACACTGCTGGCTGCTCCACAGCGCACCGGGTCTCTGCTGGGACTGCCGCATCAGGTCTGCAGTGCCGGCTCTGCACAGGGCATCTGCCGGGAGCGAGCGTGGGCCGAGGGCTGCCCGGGCCTGCTTGCCAAGCTCTGTGCTCTGGCAGGGATGTCTGCCCAGAGAAGGGAACACCTTTTTCTCCACCAGAAGGTATTATTAGTCAAACTCTGCACCGTCCTAAAAGGGTTTCTCTAATTTGCCTGAAGCTTTGTGATAGGCCCAGTGACCTTGGTACGAGTTCTGGTCCCCTTTTGTCCTGCTGGTTAAAGTGACCAGAAGTCCCGCTTTTGGCAGGACAGTCTCAATCCCAAATAATTGTTCCCATGTCCTGCGGTGTTTTAAAAAAGCCCCGATTTTTGGAAAGAATGCACGACAAGCTAGGGAATGGCAGGAGAACAGGAAGGGAATATACCCCCTCTACAACTCCGCCTGCTCCCCCCACCCCCACCTCGCCCGGGTCAATGGTGGCCCACTTTACCAATGTTAAAATCTGGTCACTTTACTGCTGGTGCACGAGTGTGGAGAGGCCTCAGCAGCACAAACTACCCCTGTGTGTAGGAGCCGCTGTCTTGCAGCGGTGAGCACAGACACTGTTAGACTTCGTTTGGATTGGGGTGGGGATGGGGATGGGGGGAGCGTGGTGTTGAAAAGAAACGTTTGTTCCGAGTCTCTGCATGTCTGCATGTTGTCAGGCACCCGCCGGGCTTAGGCCAGGTGGGGTGGCCTCAGACAGCCTCCCAGGCGGTCACAGAGGCATCTGTCTTCCTCCCTCAGCAATGGTCATCAAGCTGTCCAACACGTTCTCTCCTATGCGGCTGTAAGTGGGTTTCCCACAAAGATCATCCCACGAAATGTGCTCAGAGCTATAGAATTGCACACCTTCCCCCCAGATTGGTGTGTTCCAAAGGTTCCAAAGGCTGAGCCCCGGGGGCATAGTGCTTGAGTGCGGGACTGCGGCCCATGGGCTTGGTGGTTCAAATCCAGCAGCAGCTCTCCGGGAGCAAGGCTGGGTAGCTCCCACGACCACCAGAGGGCAGTGATGCCCCCCCCCCCAGAACAAAACAAAACAAAAAGGTGCTGGAATCCTCGGACCAGGAAACACATCACACACACTAACCCCTCCTCCCCAAATAAGCTGCATAAAAAACACAACAAAATCAGCCCTCTGAAGATTCCAACAAGCTCACTGCTCTCTCCCACCAGGGAGAAGGAGCCCCCTTCTTCCGTTAGCCACCTCAGGAGCTGGTCCTCTGAAAGAACATCCACCAGAACAGCAGTCATAAAACACTACGGCTGCAGCTCCCTTGCCTGGTGGCCCAGTGGTGAAGGAGTTGGGCTGCAACCCACACGGCTCGCAGTTCGAAACCACCAGCTGCTCCTCGGGAGGAAGGTGGGGCTTCCCACTCCTGTACAGAGTCATAGCCTCAGGAACCCACAGGGGCCGTTCTGCCCTGTCCTCCAGGGTGGCTCCGAGTTGGTATCAGTTCGAAGGCAGGGAGCTTGGGTTGAGACTTGAAGAGTCACCTATGGGGCCTGGGGGCCCAAGGGTAGACTTCTCACTGGCCACACCTGACACCTGTGCTCACTTCTGGCCAACGTGCCTGAGGCTCAGTCCCCGCCCGCCCGCCTGCCAGGGGAGGCTGAACAGCGATCATTGGAGCTTCCGGTTAGAATGGGCTACCACGGTTAGAATGGGCAACCACGGTTAGAATGGGCTACCACGGTTAGAATGGGCAACCACGTTTAGATGGGCTACCACGGTTAGAATGGGCTACCATGGAAGGCCTGGTAATCCACTTTCAAAACTCTGCCAATGACAGCCTTAAGGGTCCCCACGCCTCATTGTCCAACTGCTCCTCAGGCCCAGGGCCAGGCAGGGTCTCCTCACCACCAGCCAGGTGCCAGGGTGCCAGCAGCTGACAATGAGGACAACCCAGACTGTCTAGCTCCAAGGTCAAGACACTTTCTCTGTAAAGCGCATGGCAGTAAGTGTTTTCAGTTCTATAAGCCATGCCCTGTCTGCTGCAACCATTCAAGCCTGCCTTGTTCGCAAAAGCAAGCTATAGAGATGATGTATGGTTAGGGCTCTGTGCTCATAAAACTTTATCCACAAGAACAGGGAATTGGCCGGATTGGGCCACTGAGCCAGAGCGTGCCGATCTAACCAAATCCTGTCATTTTTGGAGGAGAGGTACGGCGACTTCCTTGCGGTCACACAGCCATTTCCCTGGATGCCAGCCCGTGGCTGGGGCAGGGGGCAGGGAAGAACCCCTGGAGAGCAGCCCTCGGTGTCAGCGGGGTAGAGGGCCAACCCAGACGTCTGGAGGAAGGGAGTGAATGAGTGAGGTGATGTGCTGCCCCGGGTTCGCTGTCTGCTCAGAGATGGCCATCCCAGGTGAAAAGCTATTCAGTAGGACGGGGCAAGGCAGCCTGTGGGAATCCAACCCCTGGCTGCAGCCGCCCAAGTCCATGTTGCTGCTACCGCCGTTCGCCAGCCAGATCCAGGCACAGCCAGACCGTCAAAGTTTCTGGGGAAGGGCTGGGGGCGTACTGGAAAGGAGCTGAGGAGGAAACGGCGAGTTCATTGTTTCCAGTCAGCAGCCAGTCAAACGTCTAGCAGCACGTAAATGGCCACAGAGGACAAACCCTCTCGACCGGGGCTGAGAACAGGTCATCTTGGCCTGTCAAGCGTTTCCAAAACAAGTTTTCTTGGTCTCATGACAGGTTGTGGCAAGAACATGAAAATAAAAGGAGCGGAAGATCCCATGATTGCCGCTCCGGGCTTCCCTGTGGGCTGGCTCCGCCCGCACAGTCAGGCCTGCTTTCAGAGTGTGCGCACAAAGCTGGGCTTAAGGTTAATACCCCCTCGCCAGTAACGCCAGCGCATCGAGCGATCCCTCTAAGAACGCTTTGGCAGCCAGATAATCACACTCATCTGAAAGGAATCGGTCAAAGTCAGTCTTAAGCCTAAGGACGCTGCTCTGCTCCAGAGTATGCCCTGCTTTGTTTTAATTTCACCTCATGCTCTCTGGACAAATTACTCCCCAGAAACGCAGGCGGGAAGCTATCTGCTCCGAGGTGGAATTTTCCATCTCCACCACAGCACGCCTGGCCAGGGCGGGGCCCTCGAGGGGAAGGGCCAAGATCAAGTGGGGACTTAGGAAATGCCGTTCGCTCCCCACCAGCCTGGGTCTCGCTCTCAGGGGCTTGCTTACCAAACCCTGTCCCAAGGAGAGGATGAAGAATAAAGCCCCAAGCGTAAAGCTGGGCTCGGCAGGGTCGAGGCAATAAAATGGAGGTCTGGAGACCACTTGGGGACTCAGAAATCAGCCGCCTCAGTGTGCGGGAATTCTCAGAGTCCCCGAATGATGACAGGGGAGCCAAAGGAACTTGGGAGCAGACTCTAGGTCTGATTCCAAAGAGTGGTGTGACTTTGGGCCCGGTGCTTCCTTTCTGTGTGTCTCCTGTACCGGCTCGCATGTCCCCGGTCCCTGCCAGCTCTGAGCGTGGGATCTGCACGCTTGCTCCGGCTGGCTGGAGTCGCTGACAGCACCCACCTCTCGGCAGACAGCAGCTGGAGTTCCCTCTTTGAAAGAAAGCACAAGCCTCTAACTCAGCTCCTGTGGCGGTCTTCACTCTGACCCCTATCTGGCAGGAAGCTCTGCGGAAGGAGCAAAAGGAGGCAGGGGAAGAGGAGAAAAATTCTCCCGGGCACCTTTAAGTTAGCGAAAGTCAAGGCTGATAGGTGTTCCTGTCCGGATGCCGAGCCCCGGGATATGTGAAGGTTGGTACAAGACATTCTTCCCCACGTCACCCCTGCTTGCAGCGAAAGGAAGCACCTGGTCCCGGGACACACCCTGGGACCTGTCACTTAGCATCATGTAATATCTCTACCCAGGAACTGACCTGCTCCCCCAAAACTAGCCCGACGGGGCACACACACTCCGATCTACACGGGGTGGCCGGGAGCTGGGATCTACTTGACAGCATCTGGTGACATGGAGAGAGGTTTGAAGGCCGTGCCCCAAATCCGTTATGTGGGCCATCTACCACCTGACAAGGAAGGCAGGTGTGTCTCTGCCCCAGACATGCACACAGATGGTTCTGATCGATTCCCGGGCTGCCCGATGACATCAGAATGTCAGATAAATAGCAAATCACTTCTTGGCATATCCTAAATGTCTACTTGGGTCACAATGAGTCAACATCAAGTCAGTGGCGGGGTGTTGGGTTTGGTTTGAGATCTTATAGGGGACACGCTAACCCTAAACAGTACTGCGTCTCTGAAATTCAAGTGTAACTGGGCACCCTGAATTTTTAACAGCTAAATCTAGATACTCTGCTGGTGCGGTTGGTTATGGGCCAGGCTGCTAACCAAAGCAGCTTAAAGTCACATGGACGCTTTCTACCCCTATAAAGTCAGTCTCTGAAGGCACCGACTGGGGCAGGTCTACCCTGTCCTGTTGGGTCACCGTGGGCCTGGATCGAATTGGTGGCAGTGAGAGTCTGTGACAGGGCCTGACTCCGGAGACCAGGAGGAGGGCTTTGGAAACCCTGGGCATTGAGAGGGCACAGAAGGGGAAGGGGCTGCTTGTTCACAGAGAACAGAGTGACGCTGAAATGTGCACTTGACTTTCCCTCGTCATTCTTAACTGTTCACAGACCAAGAAGGCTCCCTTAAGGATGTGTCTACCTGCACCCTGGCCAATCATAGTGACAGAAATAAACGCTCACTGTATACGTAAAAGCTATCAACTGCTGCAGCAGGGCAGTGGATACCAACAGTCTAAACCCCCAGCCCATGCGTGCTGCCTGCGGGAGCATGCCTTCCCTCCTGTACAGACCGGAGAAGCACAGCAGTACAATATCTGCAACGCGGTCGAGCGGGGAGGTGCAGTCTGGCCTGCTGGGATCCAGAGCTGATGCTCCCTCTAGCTTGTGACCA
The DNA here is from genome assembly GCA_004026705.1 of Nesogale talazaci. Lineage (NCBI taxonomy): Eukaryota > Metazoa > Chordata > Mammalia > Afrosoricida > Tenrecidae > Nesogale > Nesogale talazaci. The sequence goes on from PVJH01010533.1 coordinate 32,269, forward strand.
CCGCTGTCCATCTCTTTGTTCTCCCTGCCTCCTCCACTGCAACCTTCCCCAGTGGACCCCGGCATGCTCAGGCTTTCCCTCCTCGGGGCCACTGGGCCCTTTCCTCTCCCATCTCGGTGCACTCACCCCCACCCAACCCCAAAGGTCAGCTTCCTGCATCCCAGAAAGTCCCCTTGGAGCCCTGCTGGATTTGCCCTATAGGCGGCCTTATATGGGAGTCATTCACGTGGAGGTTTACCTCTCTTCTAGCTCTGTCGGGGCGGGGGCAGACTAGGATACAGCACTTCAGACTGTGCCTATGAAAACTCAAAAATCAAACTCGCTTGATGCCGAAGCCCAGTCACCCTGCTGAACCGAGGAGAACTGGCCTTGTGGGTTTTCAAGACTGTCATGGTAGACGGGGATCGAAGGCCCTTCTGAGACCTACTTCAAATTCAATGACCATCTGCCACATGGATACACAAATGATCAAAGGGATGAATGACAGGAGGTACAAAGGAATAGGGAAAGTGTTGACGACGGGGACAAAATCGAATCAGTGCCTGCCACTGCGAATCCACAAGGAAACATGCAGACCCTGAGTGGCCACCAAGACAAGGAATCAAGAGGCCGCATTTCTAGCCAGAGAGTGAGGGGAGCGGCTCCGGGAATGCGGGAGAACGCAGGTGATTGACCTGAGGGAAGGAGGGAGGCAGGGAAGTATGGAAATGGAATGCCACCGAAAAGCCCAGAAATCTGAGAGGGATCTGCAGCACCTTCATGGGATTAGTCTATGAGGTTGAAATGTATATAACATGACTTATCATCATCATCTGTAAGATAAGCAGGACAGGCTGGATCATCCACTCTCACTCACTTCAAGAAAAGCAAGGTGAGTTGTGTTAACGTGTATGTCCATGTTAACTAGCCTCTAATCGACAACTAGGAAAATGGTAGCTTCAGGATGATTCAATTCCCAAATATGATCCATAGTGGAAATTTTGGGAATTTTAATTTTCAAAAAGAGCCACCAAGCTCCCCGCTATGTAACTCTGACTTGTACTGAATCTACGAGTGATTACAAACAAAACAAGGAGGGACTGAGCAGGGGAGGGAGGGCCCGGGGGAATCTCAAACCCAGTAATGGATCATTTGGCAATCAATCCATAGGCTTGCATTTAAGAGGAACCGTCGAAGATGAGGGGATGGATTTCAGGAGCTAAAGGGCAGAAGACCTGGTGCACACACACTTGTACACATGGAGGTGGGGCTCAAAATCTCATGGGAAAATTATATTTTCTCATGAGCTTTTTGAAGGCCCCTGTATTCTGTATATAATAAGATCTCAAATGTTTGCTGAATGAATTGTCTGCAGTTATACACAGCCTAGAGACTTCCTGGATTTCTTGTTTTCTTTCCCTGTGTGTTTTTGTTTTTTTTTTGATAAGTTTGGGGAACTCTGATCTCTACAATCACCGCTGTTCGGAAGCCTGTTTCACCGCTGGCCAGGGGCTCATGCTGGCCACTCTGCGTGGACTGCCAGGACACACGGCAGCCTAGCTACTTCCTCCTGCTCGTCTCTCTGGATCGACAGCTAGCCTGGATCACCGCCGTCTCATTTCTGCTTTCTCGGCTTCCATTTTCCATTCTCGGCGTGACTAAGAGCCAGAGGGTCTGTGTGTTGGGAAGACAGGAGTCACTGGAATTTTTCTGTCCTCTTCTCAACGGGTACCCTCCCCCACTGTTCTGAGGAAAAATAGCTTTTCTTCTTTTGTCCACAGATCCCTATCATAATTTTTAGAGACAGGAGTAGCTACCTTCTTTTAAAGCATGAGCTTCCCAGACTTTTAGGGGCCTACTGCTCCCTTTTCAGAAAATAAGATATAGTAAAATTACTCAATGTCCCCTGGCAGTTTATATTATCGGTTATTCTACTTGATTCTCGCCACAATGGTCAAGATGGCGCCTATTCAAACTTGGCTGTCCTAGATGATCTCCCATGTTCCTTCATGGCCCATATATATATAGTACTATAGGACATAACCCAGGAGAAAGTGCAGGCTGCTTTTGCAGCCTGCCTGGATGGTTCCAGCACCCCCCATGCCCTCCCCAGGGAAACACTGTCTTAAAGGTAACTCAGTGCCAAGTCTGCAGACTCTCTGAAGAGCTGTTTTGACACAAGGGTACCTGGGCTTTCTCTATGGGTGCCATGGCCTTCGGCCTCCTGGGTGTGCTGCTAGAAAGACTGGTATCTGGGACAGGTCACTCCCCGGGTACACATGTGCCAGCAGGCTAGCCTCCAGCCCTTGACTTTCCTGAGAGCAGGAAACAGGCAGAGGGAAGTTGGAAGTCAGAGATGGGTCCCAAACTGGTGATCAAGGGATTGGGTTCTAGGCTTGCTACGGTGTAGGTTTGAACAAGTTCTTCCAGGAAATGAAAATGATGAATTAAAGGTAAGCTTCATGGTAATCACCACTAGGTTTTTGTATCGGTCATTCTACTTGATTCTCGCCACAATGGTCAAGATGGTGCCTAGTCAAACCTGGCAGTACTAGATGATCTCCCATGCTCCTTCATGGCCCATGACCCAGGCCCTGACTAGCCCTGACAGCCACGCATGCGTCCAGGCCTTGAAAGCACGCCCCCCCCCCCCCATTTAGTTCTGTTGCTGGTTACTAGAGGAGGCTCAGGAACTTGTCCGACACTTCCTCCCCCGGTGTGCTCCCCTTTGTAAATTCTCTAACAGGTCACAGGGCTGGCTCACTGTCACAGGTGGGCCCCGATCTGAATGCTCTGACAACAGACCAGGCTGAGGCCCGTTTCTGTCAAAGCAAGTCTTCTGCTTGTCATCCATCGTTCACGATCTGCCCGGACTGGATGGTCCTGCTCACCCGCCAATGCTTCACCCCTTTTCCAGAATGTGCGCCTCATGACCAGCGACTGGAAACCAGCAGGCTGGCCCTCCTGCCTCAGGGCAGCCCTGAGCAGCCCTGGTGGCCCCGGTCAGAAACCAACACGTCCATCTGAACTGTTGCGCTTCATTCCCAAGAAGCTGTTTTAACTTGACACCTGAAAATGCACTGCCACCAGAATTATTTCACCGGGCGTGTGTTCAGGGCATATGTGTGCATGTCCTGCAGCGGGAGTCTTCTAGAAGTGCCGGGTAGGGGGTGTACTAAAAGAGCACCACAAACCAGAGTGTACTTAATTCCATTTACTAATGTTTTCAGTTTGTGTCTCACCTATGGCAACAGCGATGGAATGTTCTAAACACGAATGAAAAAGTACACCAAGCTATCTTACACATAATTTTTCCTTAAACTTCCAGAACTACCTCGGAGCTTGGCAGTCAAGTGCTAGCGCACCAACAATCGCATCCTGGGGAGGAGGTGAGACCCAGGTCTCCTCGCTCTCTGGTCATTAGTCTCGTCACTTCATTTCCGGTCCTTTTTGTTTTTGTCTCTCTCCCTCCCCCTCTCATACAGTTTGAAGGCTGTTCCAGTGCCATTAATAAATACGTTTCTCCTTTGATATGCTATAAAAATCTCAAACCAGGTCCTCTATGCCTCGTGTTCTGACTCTACAAGGCCTCTTTCTATTTTTCCAAAGGAGGAAATATGTGAGCCAAACTCACGAACAAGGAACTAGCTGCCTGATGACCAGGCGCATGGCCGAGTGGCCGGGAGAGGGTCCGAGTGCAGGTGCCCTGCCGGCAGGCACACCACTACAGGTGTGCTGCCTCCCCTTCCAGAAACACTTTCTCGGTGGCTTTCCTGCCAAGCCAGGCAGTTTCTTCTAGCTTGCATGGGTGAGGTCAGAATGGTCACCTCTAACCCAGTTTTTCCATTTCCACCAAGAGAACAGGCCAGGCAGGGAGTTCTCTCCTGAAAACATCTCTCCCGGCCTCAGTAGGCCCAGCCCAGCTAAGCACCCAGCTGGAGGGGAGGGCCTGGCTCCAGCTGGCTTGAGAGGTCTTGCTGAGGGTCTTCCCTGCTCCCCTGCCCCGCGGAGGGGGAGGCCTTGGGGACCGCGCGCGAGCTCTGCGCCTGGCACGGCCGCTGTGGGGAGGCTCCGTCCGCTGCGGCACCAGGGAGGGCCGTGTCCGCAGTGATTGATGGCGAGGCTTATCATCGCGCAGCAACAGCTGTCGGGCTCTCGTAAACAACAGGTTCTCCCCGACGGACCGACCGACCGACTGACCGAGGATGCTGGGCGCCCACGGCGCTGGATTCCTCCACCTCATCATGCTCTCGCTTCCGAGAGGAAAAACAAGCCAACCCCCTCCAAGGTACTTCTCCCCAGTGATTCGGGGAGCCCCCGGAGCCACAAGTCCACGTTATTTATCTGCTGAGTTTCCTCTCACAGGGTCTACCTTTCTAAACCCAAGGAGGAAGACACCCAGGGGGGCGGGTGCCCGAGGCAGGCCGGTGAACTGGGCCACCCCCTCCCCCTCTGGGGCACCATAGCTGGTTCCCCTCCTGCCCTCTCAGGGCACTGTGCCGGCCTGAACCTGGAAAATTCCCTCTTCTGCAGAGATGAGGTTGGGAGTTTTCAAAAGGGAACTCTTCCTAGGAACCTTGGAGCAAGCCGAAAGAACACAGCGCACGGCCAAGAACACCCATGAATCATAGCAGTGAGTGGGGTGTGCAGGTTCTGTCGCTGAAGTCCCAGCGCAGAGCGGCCCCCTGGGGCCGAGCTTCACTGCAGCCTGCCCGCCCCTGCAGTGGGATGTGGTAGGCAAGCATCCACAGCTGGCCACCGTTCTTGCCTTGCTGGCTGGCCCTACCCCTTGGGACTCATTTGGGTATTCCAGGCACACGGTGTGGAGGTGGGGGGGATGGGTTACAAAGTCCTCTCCTGAGATTTCCCCCCTGGCAGTGAGTAGGTATTTGGATAAGCATGTACTCTGTGGCCCAGGACTACCCTCTCCTCTCCCACGGGGGCTCAGCCCTGGCTCGGTCTGGCCAGGTGACTAAGCCAGCATGGGCCTGCACGCAGAGGCCTGACTCCACTGGGAAACCTCGGTAGAACCTAGGGCTGCAAGGGACAACTTTAAGGAGCTCCCAATGAGGCCGCAGAAGGGCGAACGCCTGACCCCGGGAGGAGCCAACCCCTAACTGGGCTCGTGTGTTCGCCAGTTAACACTTCAGAGTACACCTTCTCAGTGAGGTGACCAGACGTCCCGCTTTTTAACAATTTAACAACGTCCCGCGGCATTTTAAAATTAAAACAAATATAGTACAATACTATTTTTGCGTTCTATGACAATTTTTGCTGCTCCATATAGACCAGATTTTTAATCAAGACACGCTCACCCCCCACCCCCACCCCATCAATGGTCACTTAAAATCTGGTCACTTTACTTTCTGAGGCCTCCGGGCTCCAGCAGACAGACTGCCAGGCCCTCTGAGGGCGGACATGACCACACTGTGCTTCCCAGAGTCCTCTGGGGCAGAGAAGGTGTGGGGATGAAGAGGACGGGGGGGCGGAGAGAAGTCTGTTTCTATCTGTGTTACTCAAAGGACTAAATCCCTAGGACTGATGTAAAGAATGTGGCAGTGAATGAGGAGTTTGGAGGAAATCGTGTTTGGGACACCGACAAGGAAGAAGATGACTGAAAAGCCCTGGAAGGTGCCCCCACACCCGATCTTAATGGGGAAGGGAAGCTAGGCTGCACAGACAACAGGGAAGGGTGGGGGGGGGGGAGGGTGACAATAAAAGTATGCTTGAGAATTGGGAAGTGACAAACTGCTTAGGGAGGGAGGAGCGGGGCAGGTTTCAAAATAAGAACATGCCATCTCTTTTTCTGACTTGAGGCAAGATGGGGCACAACGAATGGTTCCGGGAGGTTGGTGATGAATTACTTCCATCTGTTGACTAGGACGTTGTTTTGTGACATAGTCTTGCGTGGTTTCATTTATGAGACGGATTTCAGGTGTGGCGAGACGGCGCAGCCACTGGTTTGGGGGTTACATTTGATTCTAAGAACCTCCTCGGGCCTCTAGCGCCCATGTGAGACTTGATGCTTGTGCCGTGAAGCCAGAGAGAAACCAGTGCCTGCATCTGCTCACAGATCTACTGGGCAAGCAAGGGTTACAAAAAGCTATCCAATCCATTCCTCTAGACACGTTCACAGAAACGTCCACCTCAGCTAGCGAGGCAGTCAGTGGGGTCCATCTTCTTTAACAGTAGGGATTGGCTTTATGGAGAATTGAAATCTGAAGGATGGACCTTTCCCATTTTTCAAACGGGTCGTGTTGGCCCCAAGAAGCCAGCCATAGGAGATGGCAGCCCATGCCTGGAGACTTCCTAGAAGGTGACGATCTCTGGTCAAACCCCTCAGGCCGGGGCACTGTCTCCTGGAGCAGAAGTGAAGGTGTCATGGTAGCCACTGCTATCCTTCCATTAGGAATTGTGTTCTCTTCCCTCCTGAGCTGACGGTGATTAACAATATCTACCAACCCCCAGCACATTGTCTTCCAACATTGGTGTTAGACAATACACCTAAACTAACCCACGTAGCAGTCAGAGTGCAAGGCGTTATCCAGGACTCCCTGCCTCTTGGTATACGAGCTGCAGGAGGGAGCTTCAGTATGTTTGTATAAAAACTCCATTATCTTTCCATTCCATTTCCCCCACGAATTTTTTGAACCTTCCTTCATACATTCCCTGTATCATCTCGAGGACTATGTGCACGCCTAATGTGTTTCCTGTGATTGGCTTACATTATGTGGCACCGAACGGGAGATTAAATGCAGTGGGTCCAACGTAACCACATAAGCCTTTTAAACCTCTTCAAGTTGTTTTAGTTAGACAAGCGAACAAACCAAGTGCAAAACACCTGGGTTAGACCTCCAGTGAACGCCCTCTGACCGTAGACCAGGGATGTGACTGGGCTTGCCACCATGAAGGCTGTCTTGGAAAATGGACTGGACAGCAGTTGCATTTTAACGCCTTATCATTTGATTTCCCTTTGGACCCCTTTTAAATTTGTTCTCATTTTTAAGAGTTATATAGTTTCTACTTTATTCTTGATTGTTTTTTCTCTGTTTTACTTTGCATTATTCCTAGTTTTTATTTTTGGTATGTTTTCCTGTATATGAAACCTGGGGTAGGTAAATCTATAGAGACAGTACCTACTTTAAGGGTTTCTTGGGGGTATGGCAGGAGAGGTTGGGGGGGAAGGGGGAGCTAAATAGCAATGGGTATAAATAGAAGAAAATGCTCTAAAATTGATTGCAATGAGAATGGCATGACTCTTCTTAATATGATTAAGCCAATGACTTGTATGATGTAAGAATGATGAAACAATACCTCTGTTACAGAGAGAACCCTGGGTCTCGAGGTGAGCGCCAGAGAAGGCAGCGATGTGAAAGATGAACTGGTCCACTGAGTCATCACTCATTTAAAGATGGAGGCGGGTGTGGCGGGGAAGGTGGCAGTCTCTGGGTGCTGAGAGTGGCCCCGGGCTGGTAGCTAGCAGGGGCCTTGGTCCTACACCCACGAGGAACAGAGTGCAGCCCACAGCCTGGGTGGAAGGAAGCTCCGTGAGCCTCAGGTGAAACAGCTGGCCATCTTGCACCCTGGTTTGAATAGCTTGCGACTCTGAACAGAGAACTCGGGCACACCACACACCCTCCTGACCCGCAGAATTGAAGATGATAGTCTGGGTGGATTTTGAACTATTAAATTTGTGGTAATTTCTTACACAACAAAATAAAACTACCCACTCCATTTGACACTCGTTAGAACCTTCTAAACTAGCTTCATTGTTTTATAGACCAGGCGACAAAGACTCGGGGAGATTATGACTTTGCCTAAAGTCACACGGCTGCTGAGTGGCAGACATGGGCTTCCACACAGCTTGGCTGTGACACCAGGGGCAGCACTGCACGCTACACGGCTCTCCTCTCTGGATGGATGCCATGGGAACAGCTCTCTTAGGAGGGAGTCTGGGAGAAGTGGCGAGGGTGGGCGTCTGCCTGCCTGGGTTGGGTTGTGCAGACAAGTCAGAGGACCTGCCCTGAGCACTGACTCCAACCAGTCGTCCACTGGATGCCCTTGAGGGTCACTGAAGCATTGTGTCCCTCACCGGGAAATGCAACGAGCGCTGATCTCTGGCTAACTGAAGGTGGGTGGTCTGAACCAACCCAGCGGCTCTGAGAAAGAGGCAGAGATCCTCTGGGGCCGTTTCGTGCTGTCACGTGGGGTTGGTTGGAGTGGAAATGGACTCACTATAACATGATTTCTGACAACAGCATTAAATTAGACATCAATACCATTCCACGAACGCCAACATCTCACTGCCACTGACTCGCTGTGCCCCTGCAGGCTCGGGCAGTACTCACTCCCTTGGGTTTGAACTGCGGGCCTTGTGGTTAGTGGCACACCCCCTATCCCACCGCACCATCAGGCACCCAGGATAGTCAGGAGGTTGTCTACAAAATTCCCCCAAATGCTTGAAGCTCAAGCCAAAAATTTAACCCGTGGATCCAAAACAAATGTCCAAAAGATTAGAAAATACTTTTGGTAAAATGACCATGAATAAAGAGAACATCGAAGCTACGGCAGATCTTAGAAAGTAACTAAAGCTATAGATGCTTTTATTTTAAAAGATGATGGACTTCAAAGCAATGAATTAAACTTCTACTCTAGGATACCTGAAGAATAGATTAAACTGAAAGCAGAAGGAAGGAAGTGATGATAAAACAGATGGAAAAGAAACAAGTGATAAAATCCACAAGCCAAAAGTTGCGTCTTTGAGAAGGGTAGCCAAATTGATAAACCTCTAGCTAGATTGATTAAGGAAAGAGAGAGAGAGAGAGTGAAAGCAAGAGAACCCCACACATTATCAACACAAGGAATGAAATAAGGTATAAAACTCTCCTGGGCTGAGCCCTGGTGGCACAGTGGTTGAGTGCGGGACTGCGGCCCACAGGCTTGCGGTTCAAATCCAGCAGCAGCTCTCCAGGAGCAAGGTTAGGCTTCCCACTCCCACCAGAGGGCAGTGATGCCAAAAAAACCCACAACAATAAAAAACCCTCTATTGTACATATATTAAATATGAGAGACCATTACAAACAATCTATACCAACTAATTCAACAACTTTTTTTTTTTTTTTTTAGGCATCACTGCCCTGGTGGTGGGAATAGGAGGCCCAGCCTTTGCTCCTGTGAGCAGGAATTGAACCTCCATCCCAGTGGGCCGCAGTCGCGTGCACAACCACTTCGCCACCGGGGCTCAGCCCTAATTCAACAACTTAGACATCATAAATTCCTTTTTAAAAATGGCTAAAGTGAATGCAAGAATACATTTTTAATTGAAATATTCCTATATATAGTAGAGAAATTGGATTTCTTCCCACTAAGAAAATGCTATACAATGTTTACACAGAAGTAGACAATGCAAACTCTTTTGGAAAAGAGCAAAGAAAGAAGAATGACCAAGCACATCTTATGAAAACAGCCTAGCACCTATGCCAAAAACCTAGAAAAATAGCCAAGATGTGAACAAACACTTCACAAAAGAAACAACACAAGAAAAGACATCCCAGGTTTATGTCACTCATAAACAAACCTTCGGTGTAAAAAACACGAACAAAATTTTAGCAAATCAAATCCATTGACATAAAAATGGATATGATGTCATTGATCTATGGAATGCAACGTTGGTCCAACATACTAGTTAATGAGACCCACCACAGGAGTAGGATAGAGAGAAACCAAACGATCATCTCAATAGACACAGAAAAGCACTCTGCAGAACTCAGCACACATTTATGATAAAAAGTAGGATTATAGGGCTGAGTCCCAGTGGCGCAGTGGTTGAGTGCGGGACTGCAGCCCACTGGCTTGGTGGTTCAAATCCAGCAGCAGCTCTCCAGGAGCAAGGTGGGGCCTCCCACTCCCACTAGAGGGCAGTGATGCCAAAAAAAGAAAAGAAAAGAAAAGTAGGATTACAGAGGCATTTTTCCCCCATCGGATAAAGGACATCTATGTCAAGTCTACTGTCAACATCATGCTTCGTGGGGAAATACCAGACAGGACTGTCTGCTCCCAACAAAGTACGGGTGCTCCAGTTAGTGCAAGTAAGCAGGAAAAAGAAAAAATTAGATGCGAAGATTGGAAAGCAAGAATTAAAGTTTCTTTTAGATGACATGACTGTTTGTGCTAAAACGCCTAAGGAATTTACAAAAGAACGACTGAAACTCATGTGTGATTTAATGTTTGCATTTTTATATACAAGCAATGACTAGTATGTAACAGAAATGTCAGCACCATTTACTAATAGCTACAAAGCATTCTAAAACATGCGAGACCTTCAACACTGAAATCTCAAAACATTTCTGAGAACACATTTGAAAGCCCTAATATTGTTAAATGCCATTTTTAAAAATTGAAATTGGTGAGCTAATTCTTAAAAATATAGGCAGATACAACAGACCTAAAATAGCCAAAAAAATCTTTAAAAACCAACAGCGTTAGAAAATTTACACTACCAGGTTTCAAGCCATATTGGTATTTGTAGATAAATCAATGGAATCAAATACAGTAAAGGGAAATAGAATGACTCATATTGGATCAACTGGTTTTGATCAAGGGCATGCAAGGGGGAAAAGAAAATTTTTTCCACAAACAGTGCTAGAATCTTTAGATAATCTAGAAACAAAAATCGAATTATAGCCTCTAGCTCACACCCCACACACAAGTATGTTTGAAACAGGGCATAACTCTGGATGACAATACACAAATAAAATAAAGCTTCCGGGGGGGAAAAGAAAACATAGGAAAGTTACTTTGCAATCTTGTGGCAGGCAAGTACAAAAGTCATTAACACAAGAGGAAGCAATGATTACATAAATGGAAGAAATTAAGAATCCTCTGCTCATCAGAAAAGAGTTAAGAAAATGAAAGACAAGGCACAGAGCGGGGTAAAATATGTGCAGAACCTTTTGCTGCTTCTGCGCGATGCCACTGGGTGGCTTTCAATGCAGTGACCCTCGTGTCAGACTCCAGGTGCCCACGGGCTTCTCATCTCCCAACACAGAGCTCCTGGGTGGGTCGGAATTGCCACCAGGACTCCTTACAATACATGCATTTGGCAGCGGGAGACAGCGCTTTTAAGAGTCAACACTCAAATGACAAATAATCCAATTAAAACAGGCAAGAGTCTAACTTGCACTACATGCAAGTTACAGCTATTTCACCAAAGACGCTAGACCAATACGCATGCAAAATATGCTAAACATTATTAATGATCAGAAAATGCAAGTTTAAGGCACAATGAGAGATGATTTAATCGTCCTAAAATACTGTATGTATACTCAAGTCTAAGTCGACTGGACTATCAGCCAAGGTAGCGGATTTTACCACAAAAACTGCATACGAAAATGTGCTGAGAAACTCAGCGTATACATGAGGACTTATGGTAGATGGAATTTAAAACACTGATTATACCAAAGTCGATGAGGATGCAGAATAACTGAAACCATCACTATTGTTAGTAGGAGTGGAAATTGTTACTAAAAAACTTTGGTGAAAGCTGGTGAGTTAAAAAGTTAATAAAGGGGAAAAAAAGTTAATAAAGGGTTGAGCCCCGGTGGCGTAAGTAGTTGAGTGCGGAACTGCAGCCCGCAGGCTTGGCGGTTCAAATCCAGTGGCAGCTGGGTAGCGCCCACGACCACCAGAGGCTGTGATGCCCACAAAAACAAACAAAAAAAACAAACAAAAAAACAAGAAAAAAAAGTTAATCACCCTCCTTCCCTCCAGAAGAATTTACTTCAGAGGACAGCAGTGAAGCTACAGAGCAGGGAGAGGGGCATGTCTGATCAGAGCATGCAGGAGCAAATGAAGGGGGAGGAAGAAGAGAGGGGAGCCTATCCTGACCCACCTTGAGGATGATATGCCCACTCCGAGCAGCCAATGCACAGAGAGGACCAGAGGACCAGAGGACCCGTGGTGCCAGTCCTCTGGTCATGACACTAGAGACACAGGGTGGGGACTGCACCCAATCTGACTCCATCACGCCGAGGCAAAACACTAAGGGCGTGCAACAGAACTGGAACTATTTACAGGCTTTCCTTTTTCTTTTTTTGTCATTGGCTTCTTGTTGTTGTTTTGTTGCTTTGTTTTGCTGTCTTATTTTTTGTGCATATTATTATCTTTGCAGGTCTCTCTAGGTAAGATAGATGGGATAAACAATCTGGAGGAGAAAACAACTGAACTATGGTTCCAGGGAACATGGAAGAGGGAGAGGCAAGGGGCAAGGAAGTGGTGTTAGCAAACCCAGGGACAAGGGAACAACAAGTGATCCAAAATTGGTGGCAAGGACCGTGTGGGAAACCTGCTAGGGTTTAATCAAGCACAATGTAACCAAGAGGAATTACTGAAACTCATGTGAAGCCTGAGCATGATAGTGAGACAAGAGGAAAATAAAAGGAAATAGAGGCAAAAAAAAAAAGAACTAAGAGGCAAAGGGCATTTATAAATACAGGCATGTACCTATGTAAATATATTTATATATGACAACAAGGAAATAGATCTATGTGCATATACTTATAGGTTTAGTATTAAGGTAGAAGATGGACATTGGGTCTCTACTCAAGTACTCCCTCAATGCAAGAATTCTTCGAGCTATTAAGCTGGCTTTCCATGATGCTCACTTTCCTGACACAATTGCTGAAGACAAAGTGGGTACCAGAGCAAATGTGGTGAAGAAAGCTGAAGGTGCATGGCTATCAAAAGATACAGTGTCTGGGGTCTTAAAGGCTTGAAGGTAAACAAGTGGCCATCTAGCTGAGAAGCAACAAAGTCCATATGGAAGAAGCATACCGGCCTGTGAGATCATGAGGAGTCGATGGGATCAGGTATGGTATTAAAGAACAAAAAATTCATATAATTGTGAAGGAGGGGGTATATGGAGTGGAGACCCAAAGCCCATTTGTAGGCAACTGAATGTCCCCTTGCAGAAGAGTTATAGGGAGGAGATGAGCCATTTAGGGTGCAGTGTAGCAATGATGAAACATACAACTTTTTTTTTTTTTTACTTTTTTTTGGGGGGGGCATCACTGCCCTCAGGTGGTGAGAGTAGGAGGCCCAGCCTTTGCTCGGTGGAGCTGGAATCGAACCTCCATCCCAGTGGGCCGCAGTCCCGTGCACAACCACTACGCCACTGGGGCTCAGTTCTTCTACTAATTCGTAAATGCTTCCTCCCTCCCCCACTATCATGACCCCAATTCTACCTTACAAATCTGGCTAGACCAGAGGATATACACTGCTACAGAGAAGAATTGGAAACACAGGGGATCCAGGGTAGATAAGCCTCTCAGGACCAATACTGTGAGTAGTGATCCCAGGAGGGTAAAGAGAAAGTGGGGTTGAAAGAGGGATTGGATCCCAAGGATTTACAAATAAAGCTCTCCCTGGGGGACAGGCAATAGAAAAGTAGGTGAAGGGAAATGTCAGACAGTGTAAGACATGACAAAATAATAGTAACATAAATTATCAAGGGTTTGAAAGGAAGGGGAGTGGGGAGGGAGGGAAGAAAACTGAGGAGCTGACACCAAGGGCTCAAGTGGAAAGGAAATGTTTTGAGAATGATGATGGCAACAAATATACAAATGTGCTTGGAAGATGGATGGACGCATTGTCATAAGAGTTGTACGAGCCCCAATAAAATGATTTAGAAAAGAAAAAAAAAAGTTAATCCCTTGGTATAAGTCCGCTCTTCAGTATTTCTAAATAAATGAAAATATATGCCCACTGAAAATACTGCAGTCCTATCAGCTCTCTAACTGGGCAAAAACTAGAAATATCCAAAGTATCCGCATATAGGTGAATGGATTAATAAATTACGCTGCATTCAGATGATGGAGCATTACCCGGTAGCAAGAATGGATTATTCAGACATGCCATCATAGATCAATCTAAAAAAAATGGTGAATGAAAGCTACATACAAAAGGGTACAATCTGTATGACTCCATTTATACAAACGACCTCCACAGAACAGGAAAAACTACCATGTTGTTAGTTGAACTGGCTGTGACCTCGGGGGCAAAAAGAGTAAACCACGGCCCTGGTCCTGTACCGGCCTCCTTCCAACACCCCCCACCCCCCCCACGTCGCCATGCTGGGCCTTCTTATGGCAACGGCTGTGTTGCTCACCTTGCAGAGGGCATTCGCCTTTTCTCGTTGACCCTCTACTGTACCAGGCCTGGTGGTCTGCGCTAGAGCACTGTGACAGTCATAGGCACAGTAACCGAGACCCAACGGCAATCTCCTTAGGGTGAGATGAACTGGAAGAGGGTATCAAAGCAAGCGTATTGCAATGTATACCTCAGATGGGTCAGTTTCACTACAGGCAAGTTACAGGTATTTTATAAAGGGAGCTATACCAGGGATCCTCAAACTTTTTAAACAGGGGGTGAAGGGGGGGGGGGTAGTTCACTGTCCCTCAGACAGTTGGAGGGCCTGACTATAGTTTAAAAAAAAAAAAGCCTACAAAAAAAAAAAACATGAACAAATTCACTGCAAGCCCCGGGTTGAGTTGGCTGCTAAGCAGGACAGTGGAGGCAAAAACACCCGATGGGCCAGATAAATGTCCTCGGTGGGCCGTATGTGACCCGCGGGCCGTAGTTTGAGGGCCCCTGATCGATAAAAAGCCCTTGCCTTGAAAAGCAATATATTTATAAGTGATACAAGACCAAAGTCCAATAAAGTTGATATGAAGAAAGAGCTGCTTGCGGGAGTGCACAGGGAGAGCCCAGGGTAAGAGGCCGCAGGAGGAGGAGGTCTGAGTGAGCAGAGTGAGGGAAGGGGCAGGGCGGGAGAAGGCACCACCGACCACTCTCGGGCTCATCCGAGGGCCTTTCCTGTGTTAACAACTCCTTGGCTGACTGTTCACATCAAGCCCACCAAACTGGGAGGGGCACCAGAGGCTGGAGATTAGAGAGGTTAAGAGCCCTGCCCACGACCACGGTTAGATTAGTTAGGATTTGTTTTAGCAATCGGAGCTGGGGCACGCCTGATCCCAAAGCCTGTGCTCACCCAGTGGAAGGGATTTCACGTGTGAAAGGCGGGGCTTTGCTGGTCAGCCATGAACAAGCGGCACATGTGGGAGGAAAGGCCACATGTCAGTGCCAGGAAGCGTCTTTTCTGGATTCCCATGTTTAGAATAATGTGGGAATAAACAGTGGACTCCACTCAAGGGGCTCTCCCGTTGCTCCGACGACACTGCGAGAGTGTTTAGAGCCTTTTATGCAATATGAGCATACACTCTTCACAGGACTGAGAGATGGGCGTGTAAGGGCTGCTGCCGCCCACCTTCCTCTCTCTCTGCCCCGTCACCCAGCTCCAGTCTCCCTGGCAGGCCAGGGCCTCCGTGGTGGTGGCATAACATTGCAGTGCAGGGGAGACACCAGGTTCATTTTCAGAACGGTTTTATAAAAATTGCTTCTTCTGGCTAGCATAAAAGAGCTGCTGGCTTCCTTTTTTATTACACCAAAAATGGATCCATCTTCGCTCAGTAGAAAGCCAATTTGAAAAAAAAAAAGACAACCCCCTCCCCCTTTTTTTAAGGTTACTTCAGATGTTTTCTTTAGGCTGGTACTAACATAAAGCAAATATCTCTTGAAAGTCTGAACCCATCTGTGAAGATAAACAGGCTTCACTCAGGATATTCCTGTGCTGAAAACAGCAGCCTGTAGCCTGCAACTCCTTAAAGACTCAATTCATACCAGCTAAGCTGTCTGCTTAAGAAAAACGCCCAAGCACGCAAACACCACCACCCCTCCCCCCACTCCCCGAGCCAGCTTTGCCATGGAAACCACAAATACACGTCTAGGTCGGGTTCCATCCAAACCCACAAATAACGGCCCCTGGTCTAAGAGCAGACCCCACGTATACATGGGGCAAGCCCAGAGCATCGAACAGCAGGCCAGCTTCATGGTTGCTTTGTAAACGCTGCCTTTCAATCTATGTAAGTCTTAACCAGTTAGTTCTTGCATTTGCACGTGTGAGTCCTTTGCCTTACACAGAATTTCAGACTTGGATATCATAGACAAAAAGTGCAGAAATGGCAAAAAATGAGAAAGCAGAAATGCACACTAAGATTTCGGGGACCAACGGCTCTGGACCACACGTGTGGGTGTCTCGACTGGTTTGGATTGCCACCCGGTAGAGAGTCCCGGCGTGGCTCTACGTGGAGATGCTGGAATTCAGACAGTGTGGCGGACTTCGGGAAGGGAGGGCATGCAAGAATATTCTTGGCCTGGAAGGTCGGACTTTCTAAGTCTCACCCACTGCCATGGAGTCGACTCTGACTCTCCATGGCTCTACAGGACAGGGTATCTATCACTGCCCCTGCGCACTCCTGTGGCGGTCATGTACTTATGTTAATTTCATGATTGAGATGGAGGGGTGGAGTCTCGCCTGTTAATCTGGAGATAGCCTTTGAGTAGTCAGTGAGGTCTCCGTGTGGGCATGGCTTTCTCCCGAGACTTCTGGGAAATCTCGCAATATTTCCCTCACGAATATGAGAAGCTATCTCTCCAGTTGTTGGGAGTCAGTCTCTGAGACGATGAACTATGGACAAGACAAGATGGCAGCGTCCAAGGAGCTGAAGGAGCCGGAGGAGAAGCCTGATGGGGCCAGACCTCTGAAGCTGGTGAAGCCACGTGGAGAACCCTGCCAGCGCTGAGTTGCCTCTACCACCACTGGATGCTGTTGATGGACCCTGAGTCCTGGAAGCGAAGAGTCATGGGGAGACCCCTGCCAGCACCGGGAGTCTGCACCCACTGACCTGTGACTTCAAGAGTTGGAAGGAGACGTTATAGACTAGGATCGGGCATATGGGCTAATATTGCACTTAGGAGTTTGAACTGGACTGGGCTGGGATGCTTTCTCAATGTCCTATTCCTCTTGTATATAAACCTTTTCCTTATATCCATATACGTGTCTGTGATTTTGTTTCTCTAGTCTACCTGGACTAACAGAGCTCCCAAGACTGCAACTCTCCATCCTTCTCTCTATGAGAGCTTCCGACCGTAGCTTCAAACTGGGGACCCTGAGGTTAGCAGCCCGAGGCGTAACCCATCCTACCTCCGAGGCTCCTCGGCCTCGCAGGTGGACACTTTGAAGCCACCAGACGTCTGAGGTGATAAAGACTCTGCTCTTCCCAGCTTGGTAATGAGATACGGACATGATGAAGACATGGACGACTTCGTGTTTGTTTGCCATCTGTCCTCAGCATGGAGGACAATGTCTCTGGGATGGCAGGTGTTCAATAAATACCCGAGGCTGAGCCCCGGTGGCGTCGTGGTTGTGCGCGGGACTGCGGCCCACTGGGACGGAGCTTCAATTCCAGCAGTGGGGCTGGGCCTCCTACTCCCACCGCCGGACAGCAGTGATGCCCAAACAAAAAATAAATAAATAAATACTCAAAGCGTGAATGAAGAGGAGACTTAATGGATGTGCTTCATGGGCATGCCCTTCTGGATCTGATCGTCTTTCAGCTGGTAGTACGAGTGTGAGAGATGGCTGTTCGGAGTGATAAAATAATAACCACATGTCATCCTAGCTGTGATTTATTTTTGGAAACTATGATTTGGATCTGCTGCTGCTTCAATCTAGAGGGCCTTGCTCCATGAAGATTGCTGTTCCCGTAATTAAAGTTTTACCTATGGAAAAAAAAAACCCCAAACCATTCACCATAGTCCTATTCATTTCATCTATTCCATAAACCTATGGTGAAAGTTTTTTTTAAATCATTTTTTTGGGGGCTCATACAACTCTTTTCATGATCAATACATACATTTGTTGTATGCAGACCACATTTGTACACTTGTTGCCTTCATCATTCTCAAACATCCTCCCTCTATCGAGGCCTTTGGCATCAGCTCCCCTATTTCCCCTCCCTCCCCACCTCCTCTCCCTGCATGAACCCTTAGTAATTTACAAATTATCATTATTTTGTCATATTTGGTGACAGTTTTCTAACCCAAGAAGTTCATTTAGAATAAGAGTTATGCCTCTAGACTCTGAACACTAGCTAACTCCTACCTCTACCAAATTTCCTAACCACTTATCTTGGATATGGGCTATTCCTGCAGCAACTTATTCTGTTAAGACCATGTAGCCCCCACTGTAGGCAATAGCTGGATATACACTGCACAGATGTCCTGTTGCATAGAATTCAATCTGCTTGCAGTTACATGCGAAAAACCAGGTACTAGGTCCAGGTACTGACCAGTAAGCAGAAGTCCTATTTGCTTGTTGTTACCTAAAATCCTTCCAGATAGGAAAGTCACTGTTGGCATTTTGATCTCCTCCCAGCTAATGTTCTTCCAGTCCTTACATAGGAAACGAATACAGTTACTTGTATTCCAAAGACCTAGTCAACATTTAGCCATTTTAGGATGGGGCATAGGCTTGAGAACTAAAGATACTGAGGGACTGACATCTGTGCTGCACTAGAGGCACTGGTGAAAAGCAAGGTGTGAAGAAACGACGGACAGCAATCAAGATGGTTCAACAAACGGCTACAACGCTGGGAGGCCTCCTTGCTCTATTGAAAGAAATCTGGAAGTCAGTGACCTGGACGAATGACTGAAGGTGGATCCCTAGTTGTGCCCCTTCCAGAGAAAGGTGAGCCCCTTGCCCCCCTGACCCCCAAAGCAGAAATTATCAAACAAGATTCATATTGCAGGCAAGTAAAATTTTGCTGAAGATATTTTTAAAATATTGCAGCAGTGGATTGGGAATTGCCAACCATCCAAGTCAGTCCCAGAAGCGAGTGTAGGGTGAAGGATATTGTTGCTTAAGTCCCAGTGGGTTGGGGCTCACAGCTAAAGTGAGCAGATTTTAATATAGGTAAAGTGGGACACCATTGACGGGGGTGGGGTGGGTGTAGAGGGGGTATATTCCCTTCCCATTCTCCCGCTGTTCCCTAGCTTGCCATGCATTCTTTCCAAAAATTGGGACTTTAAAAAAAAATGCTGCAGGATGCAGGAAAAATTGTTCGAAAGCGAGACATCTGGTCACTTTACAAAGCGGAACGTGATTACCTTTTATTGATTACACAAGAGCATTTGATCATGTGGATCATAATAAATCATGGATCGCATCATGAACAATTCCAAGCAGAACCTTCACCTCGACCAAGAGGTAGTTCTTTGAGCAGAAGAAGGGGATGTGGTAACGTTTAACATTTTTAAAAAGTATGCAACTGATTTGTATCATTCCTCCACAATGACTTCATCTATACTCTGAGTAAGTAATCCAAGAGGCTGGATCATATGAAGAAAACTGCAGCATCAGGATTGGAGGAAGGCTGTAGTATGCAAATGATACCGCAAGCATTTAACTGATAACGATCAAAGACTGCAGCCTTCAGTACAGATTCCACCCCAATACCTTTACCATTGGACCAACAAGCAACATCATGACAGATAATTTTCGGGTCCACAACCAACACCCACGGAAGCAGGAGCCAGGCGATCAAAGGACAGATGGCATTAGGCAAATCTGCTACGGAAGACCCCTTTCAAGTCTAAGACAGCAAAGCTGTCGCTCTGAGGCCAAAGTGCGCCGAACAGAAGCTGTGGTATTTCCGACTCTCCACAGAAATGTCCAAGCTGGCTGATGAGTCAAGAAGCTCAAAGAAGAATGGTGCGTTCGCAGTATGGTGCTGGCGACGCATGCTGGATGAGGCCGGACTCCCAGAGGAAGAGACACATCCCCCTTAGGAGAAGTACGAGCAGAGTTGCTCAGTAGAAGCAAGGAGGCTGAGGCTTCATCTCCGGAGCTTTGGAAATGTGACCAGAAAGAACCAGTCCCTAGAGAAGGCATCATGCTTGGTTAATGAGAGGGTCAGTGAACGAGAGGACCCCCGGCAGCAAAGAAGGACACAGTGCCCATGACAATGGGTTCAAACGATGGTGAGGAGGGCTTCCTTCTGGGGTCTAGAGGGGAGGAAGAGGAGGAACAGACTTGACGGGGCCTACCAGAAACACTTTCTCCAGTAGGAGGAGAGAGGTATGTTTTTCATAAATATTGAAATCTGACAGGAAAAAAAAAACTGTCACCGCCATTTCTGACACCAGCAGAGAGGGCAAGAAAAGGAAGCATTTCCAGGTACAGGCGACTCGAATTAGGATCCATGGTCAGCGAAGAGTGCCGTTTTTGCAGGCCAGGTGGTCTCTGTTGCAGGGCAGAAGTGGTCACAGAGCATATGGGAAGGGATAGGTGGGGCCGTTTTCAAGAAAACGTTATTTCTCATCACAGGCCTTGGGGCAAGAGCTTGATGAGCCCTGGACAAGATAAACCACAGGTTCCTGTCTGCTTATAACAAACCCTCACCCGGTGGCGCAGTGGTTGTGTGCGGGACTGAGGCCCACCGGGATGGAGGTTCAATTCCAGCTCCACGGAGCAAAGGCTGGGCCTCCTACTCCCACCACCCGAGGGCAGTGATGCCCAAAAACAAAAAAACAAAACAAACAAATAAACAAACAAAAAACCCTCACTTACTTTGCTCTTTTGGCCATCTCATTGCCATCCCATCTGGGGCTGTATGGATAGTTTTTCTGGGCCTGGGAGTAAAGTTGACCACTGTTGGTGAAATGATAGACGGACTGAAATGTGAGAGTTGGCTGGTCTCGAGGGAAAAACAGGGGCAGGTCGACTGCAAAGAAAAAAAAGAAAGAAAAGGCTTAGGATTTATACATGTTTCAAGGCACTTGTTTTTTCCTGGCAAAATCTGACTATTTGGCTATGAGACGCTTATCTGAACCACAGATATTGGTTGAGGCCTAGGTACCAGGTGTGGAGGGAAAGGCCAAGGAATGCCAGGTGGTTTTCCCTGATGTCAAGGAGTTGCTCCTCTATAAGAGAGGCCCATCACGCACGAAGGACAAAGGGCCAACATGCGGCACGAGGAGCAGACGCTGAAAGGAGGCTCTGACATGGCCGTGGAGATCACAACACAAGAGTCCTAGGGTGACCCCTCCATCTGAAGTGCCTTTCATGGCACTTACTTTGTCTCATGGTCCAGAGCACAGTTAACTTATACATCCGCATGTGTAAAATAATAGAAACCTAGGACACACACACGTTCTAGGCCTCTGCCGTTCTACCCGCAGGGTCTTCTTCAGACATCATTGGATGGACAGGATGGGAATGCGGCTGTCCTTGAAGAATGGATTTGGAAAGGAAATAGGGAGGATCAGTCATACTCTGTGCTTCACGTTGTCTGTCCATTTGTCACCCAGTGGGGGTTTGTGAGCTGCTCGGATGCTGAAGGCTGTGCCACTGCTACATCACCTGGCAGCTGAGCTGGCCAGTGTCAGCAGGTTTCAGCCGAGCTTCCACATTAAGAACAGACTACAGAGAAGGGATGGGCTGACCACTTCAGAGGAATCGGCCTCCAAAAACCCTGCGGATAGCATCAAAGCCTTCAGAGGACATCGGGCAAATGGGAAAACAAATGATCACTCTACTTCCATGCATGCAGCAATTCCTATACTCAGCAGCTTCTCCCACCCCCGATTTGCTGGTGTATTTCCTTAATATGCTGAACTCCTTGATGAAATACAAACGGGACCTTCTGAGCACCACATATGGTAGCTGGTGGAATTCAGGCACTTCAAGTCCTAGTCCTTGCTGCTGCTAACGTGCATGGTGTATGGTCCTTTCTTATTTGGGGATTATTTAATGCAATGACAAAAATAAGACAAGCTGTTATTTTCAGCTGAAGTGACCAGACTACTTCAATAATACATGCTTTCAGCAGGGATCCTCAAACGATGGGCCCTGGGGCCACATGTGGCCCGCCGAGGACATTTATCCTGCCCATCGGATGTTTTTGGCGGCGCCGCCGCTCCCTTCCTGCTTAGCAGCCAACTCACCCAGGGTCCGCAGTGAATTTGTTCATAGTTTGTCTTTTTTTTTTAAACTATAATCTGGCCCTCTAACAGCCTGAGGGACAGTGAACTGTCCCCCTGTTTAAAAAGTTTGAGGATCCCTGCTTTAAAGTATCTGTGTCTATCTGGGTGACTATGACTGCATCTTCTTCGATGACAAAGAACAAACATGGGTGACGGATCCTTGCGTGTTGTCTGCTATACTCTTGTCTATTGATCTGCACCGGAAAACTGCAATGGGTGGGACCACAAAGGCAGTGCATAACTGATGATGACTTGGGGACCCGGAAAGCAGGCGTGGGGAAAACGGGGAGTTGACATCTTTGTACACAAGAAGGCAGAAGAGAGGCCATGGTCGCTTGGGGCAACGATGGCCCAGCCCTTCTTGATAGCCTTGAGCTGCTGAACTGCATGATATGCTAATTCTTGCTCAACAATATGAATTCAAAAATGTGACGCGTCTTTCCTGGATTTATAGAGCAACTTTATATGCTTCATCTAACTTGACACAACTTCTTAAAGCACATACTATTTTTGAGACACCTTCACTTAACAGATGAGCAAACTTAAGGGTCCAAGAGGGCCTTCTACTACAGCCCATGGCCTGCTCTGGAGGGTAATGGTACTGCCTGTGTGCAAGTCGTTCACCAGGTTATAATTCCAATTTGCTATAAGTCTCCTTTATGAAGAGTGCACCCAGGTCTGCGCTTTGACTTTATGAAGCAAGTATCTTTTTAGCATTGATTTCCCACGGGGAGCAACCCCGTGGGCCAGAGAAGAACTGTTCTAGTCTGTGATCACCAGGCCTTTCTCCCGTGGAGCTGTTGGGTTGGTGAGCCATTGGACAGCCAGGCCTACCTTGAAAAGCACATACCACCCCAGTCCGGGCTGAGGGATGAGAGTCAGGCCCTGCAAGCATTCGATGTGACATGTTCCAGACAGACAAATATCGTCCAGTGCTCGCTCCTCAGCCTTCCGAGCCGAAGGGGGTTTCTACCCATGAATCACAGCCACCAGCCAAAGAAAGAGGCAGGGTTCTGCGTGCCCGCTCCTGCCTCACCCTTTCCACGTGCTTCCGATAGGCAATCCCAGCACGTGCCTGCCGGGGCCGAAGGCAAAGTTTTCATAACGTGAAAGAGCGATACGAAAGCGGGAAAAGGCGGATTCGAATGAGAACTACTTCAAATCCTTCGGGAATTACTTTATATACGAAGCATGCTCTGTGCCATCTCCAGCCCCTCTGAACAAATATTGCTTCTCCTTGCTCATTGCTTTTCCTCTGATTAATTTGGGGAAAATAAATGCCTATTCACACAGGCTTTAATTTGACTTTATTTATGTTTACATGATACAAAAGTTTCTAAATATAAGACAGGATTCAGATGAACTCCCCAAAGCAGCACTAGTAGAAAAGCATTTAACATGCAGTTCAGGTCTCCTTAAAAAGGTTTTCTAGATAACAGAATTCTATGGTAATAATGAATAAACATAAATATAGTCATAGTTTACTAACAAAAGTAATGCAGATAATCCTGCAGTCTATGCGTTTTTCAGGCTATCTGCTTTTTTGGACTTTGGCATGTTTTCTAGCTTTTGTCCTTGTCATTTTGTTTTGTAGAAAATGTGCATTATTATATTAGACGTCTGATACATTGAGAAATTCATTTTCTATTCAGAACCATATTCTCTGTTAAATCCTAAATGCCCATTAGCAACAGAAGTAATTCAAAGTGTGAAAATAAAAGTATTTACCAGGGCTAGTCAGTGCTGATTGAAGGAAAAAAAATCTGAGATCTAGGCACTGATAAGTATCATGACCCCCCCCACCCCTCAAACATGGACTGCGATATTTTTTCTCTGCTGATGATCATGTCATAAAGCAGAGTGGAGTCAATGTGAAACATCGTTACTTATCCCAGTGCACTCAGTGACTGGCTTCTTGCTCAGAGCACTCAAGATAAAAATCAGAAACTCACTTATCGCTTTCCATACGTGAAAACAAAATGAGCTTATGTTGGATTCTAGCTGAAAGGTCAGCAGTCAACAAAAGGGATGTCCCCTCATTCTCTCTCTCTCTCTCTCTCTCTCTCTCACACACACTCAGCTTTTTCTGTAGGAATGAGATTAAAACAAAAATATTTGTGAGACATATTTGACATTCCTCTTACAAGAATAATTTGAATGATACAATTAGAATTACAACAACAACACACACACATAGCTTTCTCTATAGGAATGAATTAAAAACAAAAATATTTGTGAGACATATTTGACATTCCTCTTACAAAGAATGATTTGAATGGAACAATTAGTCAGAATTACAACACACACACACAATGTGTTTTCTGTATCCCTAGATGTTTCTGTTACTAAGTAGTGCACTTTAAGTTACTCACGATTCTCTGACACAGTAACATAAAGACTTAGCTTTTGAAACAACGAACTTCTGAGGAAGCCCTGCCGTTACAAGAGAACTGGGCTTCACAGCTGCTGAGATGGCAAAACCGAACCTTTTAACCATTTGCTTCCTTGGAACCCAACCCACCTGCTGCCTCTGGTTTCTACAGTCCCCTGGGTTCCATGACTCACTCCCTGTCAGGAGTATTTTGACAACTGCTTCCTATTTCCCTTTTGTATCCAGGGGCTGGAGGCCGGTCAGCTTTCTCTGGTCAGAGAAGATAGGGTCCTTACTGGTCCAGGATCATTTCAGTTCATTCCCGAAACATTACTTGCTTCAGGAACTTGCTGAAACATGCCGCAGCTAGTTCTGCACGACCAGGCAGGTCTCAGGCCTTACCCCCCGGTCCCGGACTCTCAGGAAGAGGAGCCAAGAATGGTTCAGGTCTGCCCGCTTTCCCACCAGGTGGTAGCCATGCTTGTCTTCTCCGGGGCAGGCTCTGCAGTGTTGGGTCCTGGTGGTGACAGTCCCCACCCCAGCAGAGTTTTGCACATAGCTCCCTTCCCCTGCTCCACCTCAGCCAGGCTGCGCTGCAGGTGAACAGACACGGCTCTGCCGTGTACCCTGGCTTACCTGCCCTGACAGCCCATTCTCTCAAAGTGGAGAGCTCGCCTTCTGTATCCAGGGACCTCAACAATGGGAAAGGGAACCCTGAGCAGGACAGGCCCGTCAGGGGCTCACTCAGAAACTTCCGGCAAAATCCTAACAAGCTGGATTGTATGATTTCTCCTGGAACAAGAAATCAAATGCCGCTGCCCTAATGAGGAGATAAGGTCCATGAAGAACAGCATGTCTATCGCACAAGCAGGACAAAGAAACGCAGCCTTCATCCCCAGCCACCCACTGTCAACACGTCAATCCTGACTTCCATTGGGTTTCTGCGGCTATAAATCATTTCAGGAGCAGAGAGCCTCATCTTTCTACTACAGAGTGGCTGGTGGGTTTGAACCGCTGACCTTGTGTTTCACAGTCCAACCATTACCCAGGAAGGCCACCAGGGCTCCTCAAAGCAGGCTTAGTAGTTCAAAGATCCTCCGTACCTAATTTGAACTCTACACCTAATGACCTCTGAGGTCACCAGCCCCCCAGGAAGTGATGTCAACCTCGCAAACACCCTCGTTGGGGTGACGGTGTGCCGGGCATTTCGCTACTCCCTGGGCCTTTTCTGAAACCACTGTGTGGAAGTGTGACTCAATTCTAGCAGTACAGCCAAGAGGCCTTCTGAGAAATGCTTCCCTCTCTGATTCAAGACACATGCAAGGAGAAGCCCCCTACTTGACCGCTGCTTTGGATTTTATCACTTGAGTTTTTGAAGCCTGGCACCCTGGCAACCATCTTGTAACCAGGAGAGTGACATAAAAAAAAAATCAGAGAGAGAAGGCAGCCTATCATCCCTGCAACTGCCTCCCTCTCGATTCCTTGTTAAGCGAGCAGATGCCAACTTCTCACTGTTTAGTCTTTTTTTCTTTTCTTTTTTTCAATCAGACCTTCTCATGTTTGCAGTCAAAAGCATACAAGGAAAGAGTAATGCAGGTCTAGCAGCTTCTCTTGAAGGCGGCAGGGTAAGTGTATCATCTCTTTCAGAAATATCCCCACCAAGTATTGGGTAAAAGGCATTCAAGGTCTATGAGTAGGAAAATGTGAGTTGTCTGGAACCGTCAGTGATGTGGGATAGGTCAATCCTTGGGAATGCCAAACAAATGAGGGGCTAACCATAACCGGTTCTCCGGGAGTCACATCATCAAATATTTCCAACCCTGTGCACAAGTCTGCCATTATTTCATCGTTCTACACCTCCCAGATGACGTATCCCCACACTTTCCCCCGGGGGCTTCTGGATGAAAAGGGCAGAGTGCTGTTCCTGGAGTCACTCTGGGTGGTTAAGTCGATGGAACATTCCAGCCCGCGCAGGCCTTTCGAGGAGCTCCGGTGGCCGGGTGGTTAGCGTGCTCGGAGGCTCATGGAAAGGGCTGTGGCGGGAGCTGCTCTGTAGGGGAGAGACGTGCCCGCCAGTCGAGGGCTCTGCGCAGATGGAAGCCTGGGAGACAGCACAGGAGAGGTCTGCTTTGTCCTATAGCGTCGCTGCCAGTCAGCATCTACTAAAGCTTGTTAGTTTGTTTTTTCAATCTTTCCAGTCCCTCCAACCAATCAAACCCAAGGCATCCAGTACATCAGGACCCAGAGTGAGAGGACAGAGTAAAACTCTCTCCCTGTGGTTTCTGATGTTTCGAATCTTTGTAGAAACCCAGTGGGTTCGAACTGCTGACCAGAGCTGCACCACCAGGACTCCTTCTACTTCCACAAGGTCCCACAGTGGTGGGAGTGGAGGGGCGGGGGTGAGGGGGTCTGACCTCTTACTGACCTGCTGTAAAGCCTTCCTCCAGGGATCTCACTCCAGGCTAACCCCATTTTGAGCATGTAACTCGTGAGGTAGGATTATCCCTTATTCAGTCACTGTCCCATCCTGACGAAGGAGACACCAGGTCTCTGAGAGAAAGGAACCCTCGCACACCGGTTACGTAAAGTCGAGTATAGTAAAACGGAAGTATCTGATGGGAAGCATCAACAAGCTCCTATTGCCTCTGTTTATTCTTGCTATCTGTCGTTTACGGGCCTCAACCAAGCCAAGTGAGGGACAAAGGCATGGATTTCGACTCATGGTGACGCTGCACGCAGTGGAGCAGACTGTGTGCCATTGGCTTGTCAAGGCCCTGACCTTTCAGAAGAAGACTGCCCTGGCTCCTTCTGAGGCACCCCTGGGTGGGTGGGAATGGTCACCCTCACCGCGCCATCCAGTGACAGGGGCGGGGGGGTGGGTCAGTGGGGCCAATGTCAACCTGGTTTTGTTAAATGCTCAGTATGCACAAGTCTGTTAGATTTTTCAATCTATTTGTGCACACACACATACACACACACACACACACACACACACAAGTCAAAACGTATTGTTACCAAGTCGATTCTGACTCATAGTCACCCTGTAGGGAAAGGAAGGCTCTTCCTGTGTTTCTGGGCCATGCCTCGTCCCAGGAATAGCCAGCCTTGTCTTTCTGCCGAAGAGTGGCTGGTTCGTCATTCTGACCTCCAGTGACCAAAAGTCCCACGAGGAACCACTATGCTGCAGGTCCACATGGGTTCTAAGTCTACATTATAGACTTAGAACATGTGGACACACAGACATTTCATTCTTTATGCCACAGCACATAAACTGCATACTTTTTCTTTTGTCTTATTCGATAAAGCTTTACTGCCATGTTGGTGCAGCTATATAAACCATCTTGAAGACTTGGAAGGCTTTATTGCTTATGGGAAAAGCTGCCTGATTCCTTACAGGCAGAGTTTGGGAACCTTTAATTATATAGTTGTTTACATGCTTATGAGTCTATCATTTAAAGACATATATTGAAACAAATGCTGTATTTGTTTTGTAAGCATCTTCCTATAATCAACTCTAAAGTTGAAATTAAATATAGAGACTATTTTGACGGTTAAAAAAAATCATTGTGTCCCATGTAAAACTAGAGTTAGTATACAAAGAGTGTTATGTAGACTATAATAATATACCAAATAAGAGCATAATAAAAGGCCTCCCACAAACGCCTCCTAGGTGAGTCCCCAACTCTAACTGTCCAGCTGTGCAGAGGTGCGGCCCCAGGGCTGTGAGAGGTGTCTGACTCCTCACTGGAAACCAGGGCTGCTTTCCTGGCCCTGGCCCACACTGCCTTCCTTCGCCACTTCTCATGAAGGCCAACTCCGATGCGCTCCCTTCTCCTGGAGCTCTTTCTTTCATCCCTTCATTCCAGAAGAGGCTGAGCCGGAGGGGCCAGGCCTGGTCAACTGACTCTGCCCACTCTGACACTGCCCTGCTGCCCTGTGAGTCCGAGACAGGGAGAGTGGCTTTGCTCAGGACTCTCCAGAGTCCCCCCCACCACCACCACCCCCACCCTGCCCCACCACTGTGGTGGCTGGCCTGGTGCCTCCCAGGTTGAGCTGAGATCAGGGGCTCTCCGACTGCGTTTGCATCTGAGACTAGTGCATCCCTTAGAAACCTTTTGTGAGCTCAAATGGCATCAAGCAGAGAAGAATCGATGACCATTAGTTTATCGAGGAAAAAAAACAAAAAGTGTTTGAGCACTCCCAGGCCTCCCAAAGAACCCATTAAATCGTATCTGCCAGCGCACGGACCCTGACAGAACACTGCCTCCATGCTAGCCCGGTTCAAAGCTACAGATCCTCCACGCCGGGGAAGGAGCTCGGCTCATTGTCTCTTTAAGGCTCACCACAAAACCAAAGCCGAACGCGAGTTTCATTTTTCAATAAAAGTGAAAACAAAAGGGCCAGAGGTCTTTCTTAAGCGGCTCCCGGGGCTTCACGGATGGAGCCTTTGCTGTAGAAGCGATTTCTAGACAGAAGGCAGGCATGCGACACCCACGGGGACAGGCATGGGACATGCTCAGAGAATCGCATGGGGAAAGGGACACCAGAGGTTGGCAAGAAAAGCCAGGGCCTTCTCGGCCCGCAGACTGGACCAGCTCGGCCCCCACCCCCACCCCTAAATGCTTTATGCTGCCCAGTTGTGAGCAGCAGCCCCCACCCCCCACGGGGTTCCCTTCCCAGGTGCTGGGGAGCATCACATCACAGACCATGGATTTCTGAGGAAGTGCCTCAAGAAGGGGCCACTGTGACAGACTGCGCCCACTCCCCACCTCCCCCAAGAGCCAAGGGTACAAACCAAACACCACGCACACCAAACCAGTGCGGGCAGGTTGACCCTGAGCAAGGACTGATTTGGGGGTGTCAGTTGCCATGCCTTTTTCCCCCAAGGTGCCTCTGGGTACAGCTGAGGGGCCAGACTTCCTGGAGGAGGGCCATGTGCTGACCTGGGTGCTGCTGGATCCTGTCTCCCCTAGACACAGCTCCAGCTGGCACTGCGGCCTCCTGGCTGCTCTCACCTCCTCAGTCTCCGCTCCTTGTCCAGCTCCTTCGGCCCGCTATCCCGCCCAGCTCTTGGGGACGGGCAAAGCCTCACCTTCCTCTGGGAAGTCTTGCTGCCCTTGA
This sequence comes from Nesogale talazaci, assembly GCA_004026705.1. Lineage (NCBI taxonomy): Eukaryota > Metazoa > Chordata > Mammalia > Afrosoricida > Tenrecidae > Nesogale > Nesogale talazaci. Next base: position 61,679 of record PVJH01010533.1, read on the forward strand.
CATTGTCCCCATCGGGCTGCTAACCGGTTGAGTGCGCCCGAGGGCAGCCATCGCCACGATGGCGGTGGTTTGGTCTGGCCAAGCTGTCCTTCTCTGATGGACAGCAGCACAAGGCCCGACACCCAGGAGGCTGCTGTCATGTACTTAAGGATGGGCAGGCACAGATTATAAAAGTTGGGAAAAGCTGACCGTAAAAAAGGAGAAAAGAAACCAGGCTTTTGTTGGATGCAGAAAGAATCCGAGCAGGAGAAGGCACCCCAAAGAGCCTTTGGTACTCTTTGGAACTCCGGCTTGAAAAGAATTTAGTCCCAATCAAGAAAGGCGTGGCCAGAAAGGGCTGAAAAAGAAATATGGCTACATTTAGAGAAGATTTTGATTAAAAAAAAAATCCTTAAATCAATTCAGACGAGACATCCTTGGCACTTAAAAATTAAGCAAAGTCCTTAAAGCATCACAAGCTTTTCATCCTGTCTGGGTCCAGCAGGGGTGGACGGCAGTATGTGCACATTGATCGGTCTAACTCCAGGCATGAAGAGCTAGAACAAGTAGCCTGAGCCCAGATTAGCAAATATTGTGATTTCGCCAAAGGATGGTGTCTACGGCTTTTAAAACAGTAATTTCTATGGTGAAGAAGAAAATTCCCTATGACTCTAGATTTTTATGTTTCAAGGGTTGTGTGTCAGGCAAGCCCTGGACCGCTCAGTTGCACACTCTGGGGGAAAAGGATGAGGCTGTCTGCTCCCGGAAAGAGTTAGCTTCCCAAGAATTTTGGAGGCCCTCTCTAGAACCAACCTGAAGGCAGGGAGTTCAGGCTCGGTTAGGGACTCGATGTACCAGACAAACAACAGCATACGTGCTGCTCGGCAAACATTTCCCAAGCATCCACTATGCTCTGGGCTGGCAGCCAAGCTGAACCGTCCCTGCACCTGGGACGGGAGGTGGCGGGGAGGGTTGTAAGGAAGCCTTAAGCACAGGGGGCAGGCAAAGCCCTGGCCTGGGGGTTCCAATTCCTGAAAAGAGTGGTCCTCTCAGGACCCCTCGAGTTGGTAACAGTGAGTTTGCGTTTCGAAGGGTTTCCAACAGGTCTTCTTAGATGAGATGATTTTTGAGGAGGGGCTTGATTGATGACTAAGGGTTGGTTGGCAACTGCAGCAAAAGGGCTGTCACTGGGGGGGAGGGGGGAGTGGGCAGAGAATTCCAAGCGGAGGGGGTCGAGCAGCAGTGGAGCGGTGAGGGAAGGCGGGGTGATCAGGCTGGACAGGTTGGGAGCTAGAATGCCGGTGACAGGCAGCTCTGGATACAAACGTGACACGCAAAGTGTGAAGGCATTTTTCTCTGATCAGTGTCACCCTTGAGCTTTGCTGGGGGGGCCACTCCATACCCCCCAATCCAGCGGGACCGACACTGTCCTGTTGTTTAGAGATCCCCATACAGTATCATGCAGAAAACGGGGAGAACGCTAACCTTGAAACATGGAAAAGAAAGCCTGTCAGACAAGCCACACAGGGCCTGCCCTTTGGAGAGCTCTCACTAGATGAAGGGTGGGACCTAAAGGAACCCAGGGAGAGGGGAAAAAACACATAGCGCGACACACTTTGCAATTTGATGAGGCTGGGCTGGACTCCTATTCTGCTCGCTTCACTTACTGGAGTCTCCAAGCCATGGTTTCCTCGTCTTTACAACAGCAATACCTACTCTGCGGGCGGGCGGGGGCGGGGGGCAGTGCACGGAGCTTGATGTGTAGTGCATGCAGACAGCTTGGTAGGTAGCAGGTATCCAGTATTCACTTCACTCTTAGAAGCAATAAGACATCCCCGGAAACCGGGTCTAAATAATTTCTTTCTCCAAATGGATTCCCAGCTGAGAAAATACAACCCGGAGATCAAAAGTAGCTATGCCTTTTCAACGAAGCTTCCCACTCAGCCTTTTAATTTGAGGCAAATTCAGGAGTCCCAAGAAACTCTTCAAGGAGCTTGGCTGGTGTCAGGGTGTGTCACTCTTTGGGCTGCTCACTTCAAGGCCAGCAGTTTGAAACCACCAGAGGCTCTGAAGGGGAAAGATAAGGGTTAAGGTTCCCGTAGAGATGTATGACCTCAGAAACCCCCAGGGGAAGTTTGGCCTTGGCCTAGAGGGTCACCAGGAGTCAGAATCGACTTCATGGCACTGGTTGGTTCTTTGGAGACACTTCTCACTTCTAATTCAACAATTTCTTCCTGCCCGCCTCCACCCCACCCCCCACCCTCCACCCCCCACCATCAGAGCTCTGGAGACTCCTGCAGCAAATTTTACAGCAGTGACCACAGATGAAACCAGGTGGCTAAGAGGATGCCAGGTGACAGCCTGGCTGCCAGCTTTCTCTGGGCTTTGATGAAGGGCGCGTGTGCACACACACACACACACACACACACACACGCACACACCCCTCTGAAGGGCTTTTTCTTCAGGGAGAAGGTTTTTGTCTCCCCCCTTTTTGGGGGGTGGTAAACACTTGGTGGTGGTTCTGCTGTTTGCAAAGTCTGGAGCTAGAGTCAACAGTCTTGTACTGAAGGGTCACCTTCCTGTCGAGTGGTCTGTTGTTGCTTTATTTTGTTGGCTGCTGCGGCTTTCTGACCACCCCTTGGCTGTTTCTTCTCGGAAAGCGGGTGGGGTGCAATGGACACGAGTCCATGTTTTCCCCATTAGGAACTTCGTCTGCGACAGAGATGTGACAGCCGTCTCAAACGATGTGCTACGACGATCATTTTAGTCTCATATCTAACTCACTGAAATGAACAAGAAGGAACCAGGTAAACATAACCCGAGCATGTTGGGACAAACCCCTGACTTAAGTGGGTTGCTTGGCTTGTTCGTCCCGAAGGCAAGGACCAGGAGCATTTTCAAGTCAAGGCGCTGGAACGGTGTTCTTTGAAGAAAAGCACATTCACACCCAGTGACCCATTCCTGACGGGGAAGCTTGCCAGCCTCGGGTTTATTCTTGGAAGCTCGTTCTGTTTTTTTTTTTTTTTTTTTTTGATCGTTCGTGATAGAAGTCTTTCTGAAATCGACTTCGCAGGCACTTCTCCCTTTGCAAATGACTCAAGGTCGGAGTTCTGAACGTCGACTCTCATGGGGATGACTCTCATGATCTGGAGTTCCCGGGTGGTGCGTTCAGTGAAGAACTTGCCCACCGGCTGACAGGCTGGCACGTGGAGCTCCAGGTCACCCACGGGCACTTCAGCAGGCAGGCACGGCAGTCTTCTCCTGATGGGTCACAGCCCTGAACACCCCAGGGAGCAGGCCTCCTCGGACGGTATGGGCTCTCCAGAGTCCGAATCGAGTCAATACAAAGAATAAGATAGACTACAGTGTTACACAGTTGAGATCTCAAGGTCAAATGAGGTGTCCCTTCCAATGCTAAGGTTCCTTCCATGGGCACCTCTTGATGCAGGGTATTCAGCTATCCCACCTGAGAAGTTTCACAGTGGGTTCCTATGACTACGAGCCACTTACCTTCTCTGGGTAGTTCAGCTTATAGAGCAGGGTTCCTCAAACTTTTAAAACAGGGGGCCAGTTCTGACCCTCAAACCATTGGCGGGCTGGACTATAATTAAAAAGCAAACAAACAAAAAACTGTGAACAAATTCACTGTGGGCCCAGTGAGTTGTTGGCTGTTAACCAGGACAGGCAGCGTGGCAAAAACACCTGGCAGGCCGGATACATGTCCTCAGTGGGCCACATGTGGCCCGCGGGCCGTAGTTTGAGGACCCCCTGTTACAGAGACTTGAGAACTATCTCACTAAGGTTATTAGAAGTACAGTAAGTGTTGCCCCTGAAGGGCAGTCTATGTGTGAAAGACACAGACTGACATCCTTTCCTCTTGGCTGTGTTTTTGGTTGGAGAACTGATAGGGCATAGCTGAACTGCAGATGCGTGAGCTATTTTTTTTTTTAATTTTATTGCTCCACATCTTGCCTTGACAAAAGATACACTCGTGAGACCACAAGAGGACCCTGAGGTCCAGAGTGATGCACTGTGTTCGTGGCCACACACACAACCCCAAGGTCTTGACCCCACATTTAGCAGGCTGTGTCCTATCAGGCCACCTCTAGCACAGTAAATCTCCCTGCAGGCACAAACTGGCCACCGTGGAAAGAGGAGCTTACCACAGTCCGACTCCAACCTCCGGGAGCTTTGCCCACATGCTCCTTGCCTCCCCAACCTTTGTCGTTGTTACAAGTGAGGAAGCTAGTGGGGGAAGGGGGGGGGGGAGGAGTGTCTAGCTTAAAGCTGCGAGGAAGAGCCCTGGGCCAGAAGTAGATCGTTTGTTGCCCCATCTAACTCCACAGCCTATGTTTCTTCGACATTCTGGACGAAGTTTCTACTTGGTGGGGATGGGAGGTTGGTTCTGGGCCTCTCGTGGCATTTTGGGCAGGAGTCGCTACAGCCAAGTCAGTTCTCTGACTGTGGATCCAGAAAACGCACAGAGGGCAGGGATTCACACACACACACACACACACACACACACACACACACACATACACACAGAGTTATAACAGGCAATGAGAAAATATGGGATGTTTGTTTTTCTCCAGTCCAAGGGAAGCTCAAGGGTACAATGATCTCTGAGCTTTATTTTGACGTTTCAGTTTCCTTGTTTCCTTCCTTTTGGTGTGAAAAACATCTTCTGGCCTTCTCTGTGGGGTCTGAATGGCCTTTGACACTGCTGGTTCCTTTCCATTCTTCTCCCCTGGTTTCTGTAACCCTCCATCGATCTGCTGCTCTCCTCGTTCAGCTTTCCGCCGCCTTCCTTCCTCTGTCTGCTTACCAACCGTCGTTCCCAAGGGTAAGCTGAGAGACCACATAACCCAGAAAGCTGGGCTCTCAAATCTACTTTATTAAGAAGTCTGATGATTTGATCTCCATCAAAATCTCCCTGAAGCTCATCCATGCGTCCGTTTGATAATACCTGCTCCTTGCCAGCCTTATGATACCAGAGGACTGAATGTAACAACATGAGCTGTATGGTTTAATATTTGCACATATATGGACTCAGCTGGTCACCCTTGTAACCTTCCAGGCATGCACATGATCCCACTTGCAAACAAGAACACTGACACTCAGACACAGGAAGTGGTGTGTCTAGAAGGGGCTAGGTGACGGGCTCCAGCTTTGAATTCACAGCTTCAGACTTTAAGTCTAGTACTGCCATTAGGGGAAGAACCACACTACACGTCTGAAAGGAAAACTCAAGCCTACTCCCCATGGTCCCCACAGCCCGGCATCCCATCGCCTGCCAGAACAAACCTTTGGGTCATTTTTGCCTTTCTTCCTTCCGTTCCCCTTGGCTCAACAGGGGCCCTCTATTGCACAGCACATCCTCGAGAATCCACAAGGATACTGCTGAGGCTAGGGCCACACACTGACTCATGCCCTGGGCCCACAGAAGTGAGAACACACACTTCAAAAAGCTCAAGGAAAAATAGAATGAAACGATAATGAATTTTTCCACTGATTTTTTTTTTGTTTGTTTATATAACTTCTTTAAACCCAAGGACAACTGTTCGCGGGTTCTGCGCCCACCATTTGGGGCCAGCTCTACATGCTTATCAATTCACTGAAGTAAATTAATAGTCTTTCTCCACTTCCAGGAATTCCTTTCCATCTGTCCTACACATTGACTCCAGCTTAATAATTAATTAATGTCCCTTATCAGAGTGTTTGGGGAGAGGCGTGGTCTCCAGGTAAAGGCAGATGCCTGCATGCTGGCCAGGACCTGGACCGCCCAGGAGAGGACTACCTGGGCTTCCCTTCTACAAAGGGGTCAGGACAGCTCATCAGGCCTCGGCTACAAGTCTAAGGTTTGAAGACCAACTTGAAGTTCATGCACACGGAGCACTGAAGGCCAGAGGTAAACAATCAGGTTAGGAGTAAGAAAGAATGGGAAGTTCCAGAGAGTCTTAAATGAAGACAGTTTAAAAAAAAAAGAAGGGGTGTGTGTGTCATGAAACCCTCTGCAGAGCCTGCTGTGAACTCCACAGTTAACCCTTTCTCATCAACTGGCCTGCTGCCGTTCCTATTTTCACTGGACCCACTTTACTCGTGACCCCGTACTAATACTTCCTGTGATGGAAATCTCTCGGTTTCTGTAGGTCAAAATGGTTCATGTTTGATCTATTAGTCACCGGTTCTGTGAAAAAACAGGCTTGATTCCTTAAAGGTTCAACTTGCTAAGTCATGCACTCAACCTCAGCTTATGGGAAAATGAACCTGAAATCCGCCCCGGAGTGCTTGAGCAGCACCCAGCCTGGCTCAGCAGAGGTGTGGGAACCGAGGGCTGGGATGAAGGCCTTACCAAGCGGTGTCATGTTCGCGTATGCACACATATTTGTATATGGGCACCGCGTGGTGTTTGGTGCTGGCAACAGAGATAAACGAAGACAACTTTTGGTTGACTGAGCTGACTCTGCAGACTCTTCCCCAATTTCTCTTTTCTCCCAAACTTCTAATTGTATCCCTGACTATCTCCCAGGACCGACTCCTCTTGCCAGCTCCTTAGCATAAGAGACCTGGTGGAGGAGGGATTATGTGCTGGGCCGCTCATGCCAAGGTCGGCGGTTCAAAAGCACCAGCTCCTCTGATTGGAGAAAGACAGGGCTTTCCACTCCTGAAAACAGTCACAGTCTCAGAACCCACAGGGGCAGTTCCACCCTGTCCTGTAGGGTATCCACTCAATGCCTGCGAGTTGGAGTTTTTTAGTCACTTCTTTGGGGAAATTGGCATTGAAATGCTCCCATTTTTTAAAAAAAGCTGTTGGCATATAATTCACAGATTATACCATTCAATAGCTCAGCCATATCAAAGAGTTGTACAATCCTCACCACAATCAATTTTAGAACATTTTCTTCTTTCGTGTATCCATTGCTATTCGCTCCCCATTTCTCCTGAACCTCCCCCCGGCCTTACCCCCATGAAACCCTTGGTCCAGTTACTATCCCTGTAGATTTACCTATCCTGGAGCTATACAAAGCCAACAACAATGACAACGTAAAACAAAGAAAAGCCTCAAACTAAAAGAAAGCAGCACATATGATAATCTAGGGCCAATTTAAAAGGGGTCACCAGGAAGATCAGATGTTCAGATATTACACTTGAACCTAACTTTATAACACTGTCTGTCACACCCCTTGAGTACGACCAGGAGGGCTTCACCAAAGGGAGGTTTAATTCGTGGGTGGACCTTGAAAATGAAGTATGGCTTCTCCTGTCACCCAGGGTCTTCCTCCCTCTTGGCGCCTCTTCCTGCTGAGTCTGTCCAGCTCCTTTCCTCTGCTCTGAGCTCCCCTAGTCTGAGGGTCCCCCTTTCACATTTGTTGCAGGCTAGGGACCCTTCAAACCACCATGAGAATGTTACTCTTTCAATTACGTCCTCTCTTTTTCCTCGAGACTTTCACCTCTCCTCTGTGGGTGGGCTGCTGCTTCACACGCCGCAGACCCTCTGCTCCCCAGAGTCTGCCTCTGGTCTGCAAGAGGCTGGTTGTCTCTGGGAACAACTGCCTCCGTTGTCATGTGTCAGAAGGCCTAGATGGTGCCTCGCCTTTACTCTGGAACACGGTGATCAGCGAGTCTATTGAAAGAATCCTTATCAAAGTGTAGAAGGGACACCCACACTTTCTGGAGTCACTGATGCCTGAAAACCACTGGCCCCGAGGCAACTCTCAAACCTTGAACCAAATAATATCCCTGAAGTTGTCTCCTTCCAGAGGAATCGTGGCTCAGATTAATGCTCTCGCTCGAGCTCTGTGCTCTTTTAGGGAAAGGACACGTACTGGTCTGGGGCACTACCTGGCATCAAATTGCAGGCGTCTGCCTGAGAGGCCTGGTGGGACGCTTGGATAACAGCAAGTTGGCGGGGAGGGGGAAGGAAGGGGAAGATGGCTGCGCAATGAGCAGAATATGGCTTTGAAGAATGTAATAATCAGTCGTGGAATTGTACGGGCAGGGCTCACTGAATTGGTGCATATTTTCAATGACAACAGCAGCAAAATTAATTCTCTTAACAATGACCAAAAATGCACCGCCCCACTCCCCCCCTCCCAGCTACTGGCAACACACCCTTCTCTTAATTCTCCAAATTCTTGAAGAGAGTTTAGCTCGACCTCATCACTACCTATTCATTCTGTGGCCCATTAGCACCTGGCTTCCACCTGTTCCAATGCACAGGTGTCTCTGGCTATATTCACCCAGAAGCATCACCCCCAGCAGTTACCAAAGCAAGTGTTTTCCATTCTCATCTCGCGGGCCACGCCTGCCCGCCCCCATCCTGTCCTCTGGCCTTCCTGGCGCCTGTTAGCCCTGGTTCTCCTCTTACCCTCTGCTGCTTAGTCCCCGTCCAGGAATCCTCTCCTGCCCACCACGAAACCCTGGCCTTGCCCTGAGGTATTCGCTGCCCTCTCCTGTCGGGCGGTGTCTTCCTGCGTGAATTCCACCGCTCAATGGCTTCAACTGCCCCCTCTCTGGAGGGGCTGACGCTCAAAGCTTCATCTCTCTGGACTGCTCTTTGAGGCCCTGGTCTCCTCTTCGGTCGACGTACTGAATATTTCCACTGGTCTATCAGAAAAACACCGCAAGTTCAATCCATTTCTCGTGACCTTCCCTCCTCCCCAAACCTGGTCTTTCCCTTAAACTAGCCTATCACCCTAGGTAGGAATTATATGGTAACCTGCAATTCCTCCCGCGCACCCTAAGTCTGATTGTCTGAGAGGGCTTACGGATCCAACCTCAGAAGTATTTCTAGAATCTGTCCGGTCTTCTTCCCCCTCTTCCTATTGCTTGAGTCACTCTCTTTTGCTTGAATTGGTTTCCCATGTGGTTTTCCTGCCCCCACGCCCCCATCCCAGGTCCTCGTTTCTCCCTGTTTGAATTCACCCTCCCTGGCCAGCAGAATGACAGTGTCACTTTGAACATGCTTGTTCAAAACCCTTCCAGCGCTCCTCACCAGTAAGGGCCTCTAGCTTGAACTGACAAACTCGCCATCATGGGGCAGGATTCTTTCCTGCCGTGTCTGCCTTAACACCCTTGACTCGTGTTCCCTGAAAACACCTCCATTCGGCCTCCTTCCCAGGCTTTCAGAACGGGAATGCACAACATCAGTCCAAGAGCGTATTGTTCCCCTTGCCTAGAACACCCTTGCTTCTGGATCTTATCTTTATCTTTGTGAAGAGTTCCACTCACCCTGCGGGACCGACCTCTGAGGACACGCCTTCACAGCTTCTCAGAGGCTCTCCTATGGCACGCATATACACTTGCACTGACAGCAGGGTCCACCCAGCATCTGTACAGAGGAACCTGGTGGAGCAGCGGTTACACACTGGGCTGTCATCGGTAGGGTCGTGAGTTCCAAACCACCCGCAGTTCTTCCGGAGAAAGCCTGGGCTCTCTGCTTCCAGAAAGAGCTACGGTCTGGGAAACCCACAGGGGTCGCTCTGAGTCAGCGTCGACTCGATGGCAGGACTGCTTCGTTTGTGTTTGAGTATTTGGAGCAAGTGCCTATATGCCTGCCTCCCCTACCGGGCTGCAAACTCTTTGAGAGAACCTACCTGTATCTGGGGCTTTAGGGCTGAACACAAGGGGGGGTGGGGGGCGCGCTTGGTCTCTAGCAGATCCTTGAGTGTTTGCTGCGTCGATCTGGATGCAGCCAAACCTTTTCTCTTCTGGAAATAGGACCGAGCTCTTGCCAGTACAAGCGGGTGACAGTGGCGGCATGGAGGTAAAGCCACCGAATGCATGGAGCTAATGGGGGAGGAATAATTCTGCAAAGGAGGGCAGGGATAGCTGCGACACTTGAAGAATGCAATCAACTCCCCTGACTAGTGCATGTAGAGTTACTGTCATGGTGCATGTTCTGTAGGGCATATTCTCGGCAATGATTTTAAATGGGTAATTTATACTTTCAGAAAACACTAAAAATGAAAATAAAGTACCTAAAATGGTGAGAATGGCAATCTTTTAAATCACATAGATTTTACCACAATAAAATGATTCTATAAAAAGGGTGTCCGTCCACATTGGACAGTGTACGGTATGAAAAAATAAGAACAATTTGTAAATTGTTAAGGGTTCATGAGGGGGGAAGGGAAATATGGGGAGCTGGTACTGGGGGCCTAAGTGGAAGGAGGATGTTTTGAGAGTGATGATGACAACAAGTGTGCAAATGTGGCCTGCGTACAATTGATAGATGTATAGATCGTGATGGGAGTTGTGAGCCCCCAGTAAAATGATTCATTACCAAAAGGGGGGGAGGGGGAAAGAGGAGCTTATACCAAGGGCTCAAGTGGAAAATATTTGGAAATGAATATGGCAACATGTGTACAAATACGTTTGATACAAACGAAGTATTGAATGTTATAAGAGCTGTTAGAGCCCCCTAAAAAATTATTGGGGGATAAAAATGGGTGTCCGTCAATGGGCTGGCTACTTCTCCCTCCTTTTTCCTTTGACACAATAATAGTGGTTTTGGTTATGGATAGTTGATCGATATGCATGCAGACTGCCAGAGGGCATGAGGACGTGACTCTGGGGAGGCCGCACAGGCAGGCCTTCAGGTGCACTAGGGCTGGGAGAGTGGAGGGAGGCCCACCCAATGCAGAGTGGAGCAGTAGACCTGCCCAGAGAACAGCGCCTCTCAGCCACCTCAGCAGACCTTTCACTCACAGCAGGCAGTCTTCTCTAATCATTGCCTCAGGGGCTCTCATCACCATCCATCCATCCATTGTGACGAGCACATTTGTACACATGTTGCCATCATCATTTTCAAAACATTTTCTCTCTACTTGAGTCCTTGGTAATAGTTCCTCATTTCCCCCCTCCTTCCCTAACAGACCCTTGATAATTTATACTTTTTTTTTTTCCGTGTCTTATACCAATTGCCGTCTCCCTTTACCTACTTTTCTGTTGTGTGTCCACCCTGGGGGGAATCGTATGCCCAGCATTGTGATTAGTTCCTCCTTTCTCCCCCCTACCCTCCTGGTATTGCTATGCCTATCTTTGGTCCTGAAGGGTTTATCTGTCCTGAATGCCGTGCGACGTGAGCTCTTTTCTGTACCAGTGTACACGCTCTGGTCTAGCTGGATTTATAAGGCAGAACTGGGGTCATGATTGTGAGCGAGAGGAAGCGTTAAAGAACTAGAGGAAAGGGCTGAGCCCCGGTGCGGGACTGCGGCCCACTGGGACGGAGGTTCAATTCCAGCAGTGGGGCTGGGCCTCCTACTCCCACCACTGGAGAGCAGTGATGCCCCCCCCCCCAAAAAAAAGAGAACTAGAGGAAAGCTGTACGTTTCGTACGTTTCGTTGGTGCCATGCTGCACCCTGACTGACTGACTAGTGTCCCCTTCTGGTGACCCTTCTGTGAGGGGATGTCCAATGGTCTATCGATGGGCTTGGGCCTCCACTCTGCCCTCCCCCCCTCATTCACATCAATCTGACTTTTTATTCTGGGTCTTTCAGAGCAGTCATTCTTATCGTGTCTGTGTGTGTGTTT
>PVJH01010534.1:0-60848 GCA_004026705.1 Nesogale talazaci
GGGAGGGGGAGGCAGGTGCGATAGCCCCATCAGGGAGGGCAGTCTCTGAGGAGCCCATGAGAGCAGCCCAGAAACCCAAACCCAAGTCCCCTGCCACTGAGCTGGTTCCAAACCCAAGTCCCCTGCCACTGAGCTGGTTCCGACTCCTCGGCAGGGAGCAGACAGCCTCCTCTTTCTCCTGTAGTGCTCCCAGTGGCTCTGAACCACTCACCGTGGGGATAGCAGCCCACCACGTACCCCACTGGGCCACCAGGGTCCCTAGAAGAAGAAAAGGCAGCTTTCATTGTAGTCAGGCCAGAAAAGAGACATCAGCGAAGGAGGAAATCAGTCCACTGAGGCTCCCCCACCCCCATCCCTGTCCTGTCTCCTTTCAATTTTCTTCTGTCTTCACCTCTGGGCCTGGGAGAAGTCAAACAGGGACAGAGAGGGGATAGCCTAGGTGGGTGGACAAGGAAGCTAAAGCCCACCATCCCTCCTGGCTGAAGAAGACCCCAGATAGATGAAGGGAGAAGTCTTCAATGTCAGTTCTGATTCCAAGAGTTTATCATCACACAAGATTGACCTTCTATTTTGGCGAAGGCTGCACTGGGGACGTAACAATTGCTATAGGACTTTTTTTAATTACTGAAGGGTGATAAAAACAAGGCCTGGGATTGTGGATGCTTTTGTCTAGGGCCAGAAGAAAAATTCCCCCGACTGAGTAGCTTTAAAAATAGCAATACTACTGGGGGCCTAAGGAGAAGGAGGATGTTTCCAGAATGATGATGGCAACACATGTGCAAATGTGGTCTGCATATAATTGATGTATGTCTTGATTGTGATAAGAGTTGTAAGAGCCCTCAATAAAGTGATTTATTTATTTTTTTAAAGTAGTGATACCAGGAGGGTAGGGGAAAGGTGGTGAGAGAAGGGGGAGAAACCGACTGTAATGATTGATGTATAACACCCCACCCCACCCCAAGAGGACAAATAAGAGAAACAGGAATGTGGGTGAAGGGAGATAGCAGATGATGTAAGATATGAAAATAATAATAACAATTTATAATTTACCAAGAGGGTGGGAGGGTGGGGGAGAGAGGGTAAAGAGAGTAGCTGATCCCAAGGACTCAAGTAGAAGAAAATTGTTTTGAAAATGATCATGCAGTTGAGCCCCGGTGGCATAGTGGTTGAATGCGGGACTGCAGCCCACTGGATTGGTGGTTCAAATCCAGCAGCAGCTCTCCAGGAGCAAGGCTGGGCCTCCTACTCCCACCAGAGGGCAGTGATGCCCCCCCCAAAAGAAAACGATGATGCCAATATATGGACAAATGTGTTTGAGACAATTGATTGTTCTAAGGGCTGAAAGAGCCTCCAATAAAATGACGTATTAATTTTTAAAAAGGACTGTTGAAATAATAAAGTTTCTTCTCCTTGTGATTTTTTCTTTAAATCAAACAGCCTACTTTCAGAAGGGCTGAAGGAAGCGACATGTCGGTTGGTATTTCTCTCAGGACCTACGTGTATTGAGCACACTGCCTAACCCGGCATGTGGGAGCATCAGGGCCTGGACCCCTCTGTGCACCGAGGGCTGAAGCCCAACGGTGGTATTTGCAATCCTTCCCCCAGTTGACCTGGCATGTGTGGGTCTGAGGCTATCCCTCAACTGGTTATGAATTCAAGCAGGAGAATGATAGCTGTATGATCATCAGTAATGGTTTCTAACTTATATTCAAGGTGGCCTCTTTATGAATCACCCCCCTTCTTTCAAAGTGCTCTCCCAGCCCCCAACCAGCTGTTCAACCTGTTGGCTTAACCTGCTAAAAGCCTCTGGCCAATTTTGCCCCCAGGCTGGGAGAGAAGGCTGGCCGAGTTAGCATCCCCAATCTCCCCATCTCTTTTGTTGTTTGATCAAAACAGTTTTCTTCTCTACGACGTTAATGATGCCAAAGGCTGCTCTGAGAAGTTTTTTATTATCCGGGAAAGTGATTGAAAACTGCCAATCAGGGCTCTGGCAATCCCCTCTCATGAGCTTAAAGACTGTTCTGATTACGATAATTACATTTTTATGAATCTCCTACCTAGAGAGTAACAATTTCACTGTGTCAGACTCCACCACACAAAGATGCATCAATTTCATCTGCAATGAAAAATAGCACCTAATAGCACAGTTATATTTATACGATAGTCAAACATCAAGATGCAACATAAGTACTTCCACTGAAAGAACTCTGATCATTATTTAACCTTGAGATGATGATTAAGGATGAAGGCTTGTCAGTGTTCATGAATTATATTTTCATGATTTTTGCTGTTTTGATTTCATTTTTTTTGAAAATGCATGATTAACATTTGGATTCTGCTTTACCCCCAGCATCACCCTGCCTTGTTCCGTGGAACAACAATGGAACAAACAAACCACGGAAATGGTTCCTGGCCAAAGAGAGTATTAGGCCATTATGAAATGTAATAATGCTTTAGGAACAGCAATGCAACGCCAGCTGATTTTCGATGTTAGGTATTTCCCTTACACTAAGAGGCAACAACAGACATGGTATTCTGATGTGAGGCCAGAGGAAAGGGCTCCAGAAAGTGGGCAGAAAATGGAGTGGAAAGAAAATGGCATTTAACGCACAAACTTTGAAGCCCCTTCGTGTCTACATGAACGGATTATCATTCCCTCGCTACAGACCAAGGGTGGGGGACATCTGGGTCCCAGTCCTAGAAGGCCCCTGAAATCATCAACACTAGGGAACCCCACACACATCACATTTGGTGTGAGGGAGCAGATGGAATGCCTAAGTAGAGCAGGCCAGTTTAGAAGGTGACAGCTTTGTGTAGCCTTGGAATGAGGTTGTCATGATGCAAACCAGCCCTTGATGGAAGCAGGTTGCCCGTCCACGTGTGGCTGAGCACCTGCTGCGGCAGGCAGCACCTGGAAGCCTGCTACGCATGCAGAGTCTCAGACTCACCCCAGAGCTCCTCCCGTGGAAGACTGGTGGTGGCCTCTTTTGGAGGTGAGAGAGGCCCTGCTGAAGTGACAGCACGCAAGGGCCCAGCTTGCAGCCCCCGTAACCCTAAAGGCATGCTGTGTTCCCTGGGGAGGGCAGGTATTCCTGGAAGGGCTCAAGGGGACACAACTTTTGGCTATGTCCCTTTTCAATGGACTGCCCCCTCCTCTTTTAGTCCCCTGAAGACAGGCCCTGGCTTCTTCCCACTCCTGGTCCTAATGGCTGCTCCATCTCTCCTGGTAGAAGGCTGATTTGTGATGCCCTTCTGTGGGACGACGTCAGGACTTTTCCACAATCACATCTACTCGGAAATATTAAGCAAGTATTAGTAACCATTTGCCCACATCTGGTGTGGAAGTCAGAAGTTAGTTATTCTCCCTAAAGGCTCCAGCTATCAAGACCTTTGACTCTCCACAAAAGATAGGACTGATACCCTACTGTTAGGACAACGGGTCACTCCCCTGAAAGCTTTAGCTAAATCAAGTCTGCCGCCCAAGGGCAATCAAGGCTCGGCCTTCATGGCTGTCATCATGAAGCTTAGGTCTGCCCATCTTGTCACATGGGACCCCATACCTCCCTCTCCTCTAACGTGTATCTATAGCACCACCCTTTCCTGTGACATGTCCTTACCTGTCATCAGGAGCCTTGCACGGCTTCAAAGGGTACATAAGACTTGGGCAGAATAAAGAAGCTCTCTCTTACCTCCTCTCCCTAATCCCTGTTCCCCATGTCTTCCCTTCCCTCCACTCTCTCACTTCATGTGGGCCACCAAGTGGGGCTGAAGTGAGTATGCTACCATGATGTGTCTGACTCTTATTATTTCTCTCTTTCTCATGCTTTCTCTGACTTTACTATAATAATAATTATCGCAGTACAACTGCACCTATTGTATTCATCACACACATATGTGTGCATATATATATGTGTGTATATATATATGTATATATATAAAATCTCAGAGACTGGATTGATCTGACACCCTTCCCAATGTCACAAATCTCCCGCCACCCTGGCTGCCTCCTCGCCTTTCTCCCCTAGGATCCTTTGAGGTGACCTGGGGCTGCTTACAAACCTCACATCCAGCACGATACTCTTCATGGAAGATCTGACACAAAATATCCCTCGAGCTAGCCAGGGTGAATGAAAACTGTTTGCCAGAACTCCCCAGAAAGCAGCCTACAGAGACTGCGCATGGCATATGCTAAAAACAGCCCCGCGGAGGCCCACTCAGAACAAAGGACTGGTCTGGAGTGTGCGGCGGGGCCGGCGGCTCTCCACTTCCAGCGTTTTAGTTGGAGGTAGTACGGCTGCGCTGAGCACGGAGGAAATGCATCATCGGAGTGTGACACGGGCTTTCAGGTAGCTAGAGTCTCCGCACCTAGTTTTTAAAGGCTCTTAGAGGCAAACACATCGTTCAGAATCCTCACTGCTACCTAGGCCCCGGTACCAGCTCCCCATATTTCCCCTCCATCTCCACTGCCCCTCTCACGAACCCCTAACAATCTACACATCGTTGTTATTTTGTCAAGGGCCTAGGTAGAAGGAGGATGGTTCGAGAATGATGGCAACAAATGTGCGAATGTGGTCTGCATACAATTGACATGTGTATTGATCGTGATAGGAGTTGTATAAGCCCCCCCATAAAATGATTTTTTTTTTTTTTTGGCATCACTGCTCTCCGGTGGTGGGAGTAGGAGGCCCAGCCCCACTGCTGGAATTGAACCTCCGTCCCAGTGGGCCGCATAAAATGATTAAAAAAAAAAAAAAAAAAAGAATCTTCACGGCACAGGGCAGCGCTGACTGGCGTGAGCACAAAGCCATCAGGGCTATTTTGGAATTCAATCTTCAGATGACTTTATCCATAGTAAGAAACTTAAGGCTCGAAATCAAGGGCAAACGGTCCTGTGTGGCAGAGCCACTTTGATGTTCTTGAGAAGTCCAAAGTCCCTCAGTTTCAAGAGGTTTTTATTTTGGGAGCTCTGAGGGGGAGCTGTGGAAGCTGCGTTTTAGAAGCACGCAAGGTGATGTCAGTGCCAGGAGTCCCTAGCTTTCCTTTTGAGAAACTGTGCAAGACTCATGCAGTGACAGTCTGCCTAGAGAAACGAGAAGCTGAACGAAGTGTGACGCGGCCAATTTCAGAGGAGTTGTACCTTCTTTGTACCTTCTTTGGGGCCCTCAACTAGCGCTTGATGATTTCACCTCGTTTGTATTGTGTTCTTGCCTCAGCCACTCTCCTCCCCATACCCACCCCACCCACAAAAAAGAACATTCACCAATCTGTAAACTCTCTGAAATACTGAAATTGTGTGGCGCTTAACTTGTGTATTTCCAGCTGAACTGACCCCACACCTTCTTATTATTAAGGTGGTCAACCGATCACAATAATTGATGTATAACCCCCCCGCCCCCCCCCCACACCCAGGGTGACAGACTACAGGAATGCGGGGCAGACAGTGGTCAGTGCAAGATATGAGAACAATAATACTTAATATAGCAATGGCTCGTGAGGGTGGGAGGGTGGGGAAGGAGGGGAGAAAGCGGAAAGAAGATGTTGTGAAAATGATGGCAACATATGTACAAATGTGCTTGACACAATGGATGTGTAGATTGTGAGAAGAACTTGTGCAAGACTCCCTCATAAAATGATTTATTTTAAAAGTGGTCAATAATGTTCATGAATAAATGACGCAGACAAAAATGATAAAAAATGCTATTCAAAGAATGTGATGGAAGGGTTTATTGGGGGCCTTTCCCCCGATTGTGGGCCCTGCACTGAGTCATGCACAATGTCTCAGCCCTGCAGCTGTAACCTGGGACAGATCATCTCTGTCCTGCTCCCTGAGGAAGCATGAGTGATTCAATGATTCGCAAATGAGGCCAACTCTGAAAGCGATGGTATTCCTAAAAGCTCCAGAGTGACAGTAATGTCAGATTGTTCTTAGTGTACTGAGGATTCCATGCTGAATGGGGCCTAGGTTTGATGATGGAAGGTAAGGAAATGAAATAGAAGTTTTATTGAATGTCTAATAAGTTCCAGCTGCTTTGCCTGCTTTGTAGATGTAAACTGGGAAGAAATGCTACGAGTTAGGTTGTTCTCCTTTGCAGATGAAGAAACTAGAGTTCGAAGGGGTTGGATAGCTCATCCATGAGACCAGGGGACGAGCCAGGATTGGAGCCAGGTTGTGTCCTGGGCTCAGTCTCTAACTGTGCGACCTTTCGATTAGCCTCTTCTTTCCAGAGGATGGGGAAGAGAAGCGGAAGCCCTCGCTAGTCCGCGGGAGGACTGCGAAGAAGGCAGTGTGGGGCAGTGCAAGAGAACACTCCACTTGTCCTCAAGACAGATGTGGTTTCAAATCTTAAGTGACCTATCCCTGAACTAGATGACCTCTGACTGGGTGACCAGATGGCCTACTTTGCCAGGCCCAATTTAGACTCTTAAGAACATTCCTGTTTACTGCAGGAAAAAAAAAATCTCCTAAGATGAACTATAATTTCTTATCGCCCTATGTTTTGGGGTGTGTTTTTTTTTTTGCATTAATTTCAAATTGAAATGAGTATTTCTTCAGCGATTGAAACGTCAATTTTCAGGAAGCAGTCTGGATGGCATAGCAGCTACTCATTGGACTGCTAACTACAGGGTCAGCAGTTCAAAACCACTGGCCACTCCACAAGAGAGACACTTCTGTAGAGTTAGTCTCTGAAACACAAAAGGGGCAGGCAGTTCTGAGTTGCTGTGAGTCAGAATCGACTTGGTAACTGGGAAAGAGAGAGAAGCCTGTTAGGCATAAAACTAAACTCATTGCCATCAATTCTGATTCCTAGACATAGTTTTCTCATTTCCTGTAAGGTATACGGGGATAGAGACCATGTGAGGTGAGGGGTTCTTTGTCTGGACATTGCTTTGCATTTATTATAAAAAGTTTTTCTGTTAATGCCCCTTTCCTTCAAAAGGACACTAGCAAATTCCCTTCTAGATTAGTTCGTACTTTTTTAAAAAAATCATTTTATTGGGGGCTCATGCAGCTCCCATCACAATCTATACATACATCTACCAGATGCAAAGCACAGCTGCACACCTGCTGCCATCATCATTCTCAAAGCATCCTTCCTCCACCTAAGTCCCCGGCATCAGCAACTCCTATTTCCCTTCCCTCTCCTCTCCCACACCCATGGCAATTTATAAATTATTTCTTCCAATGTCTCACTTCACTTACCTCTCTGTTGTCTCTAAATCATACTGTCCAATGTCTTCCTTCACCCACTTCTCTGTTGGCCATACCCTATGGAGATTATATGTAGAGCCTTGTAATTGGTTCCCTCTTTTTACTCCACCTTCACTCCACCCTCCTGATATCGCCCTTCTCACCACTGGTCTGAAGGGATCATCTGTCCTGGATCCCGCATGTTTCTGGTTCTGATCTGTACCAGTGTACATCCTCTGGTCTAGCCAGATTTGTAAGGTAGGCTTGGGGTCACGATAATGGGAGGGGAGTGGGAGGAAGCATTTAAAAACTAGAGGAAAGTTGCATATTTCACCATTGCTACACTGTAACCTGATGGGCTCATCTCCTCCCCTGTGATCATGATAGATCATACTTTTTGGACACTAAGACACACTTCACTCCCCTACCCCCAAAGTTGGGAAAAACAAGGGTGCATCTTCAGGTCCGAAAGTGTGGTACCCCAGAAACTTTTAATATACTGATACTATTTGGTTCAGAATATTTTTTCTTGTTTTCCTGCTCTAAAAACTGTGTGTCTTGGGACTGAGCACCGGTGGCGTAAGTGGTTGAGTGCAGGACTGTGGCCCATGGGCTTGGCGGTTCAAATCCAGCGGCAGCTCTCCAGGAGCAAGGCTGGGTAGCTCCCACGACCACCAGAGATGCCCCCCTCCCCCACCAAAATAAAAAAAATATGGGTGTCTTATGGTCAGGTGTGCTTTATGGTCTGAAAAATATTGTAAATATCTCCTCTTTCATACTGATAGAGGCTACAGTGATGATGAGTGTTTATAAAAACATGGGGCTGAGTGCATTATGTCACATAATGCACAAACAATGCTATCTGACACTACTCCTACAGATAAAGAAACTGACTGGCTGGCGCTGAGTGAGTTCTCCTAGACTCATCAGCATCCACAACTTCATCTTCCACTCCTTCCACTCCCACGGGCTCTCTACCTCAAGGAAACAGACAACAGCTTCTCGCCGAGATGCAAGTTTATCAATCAAAACCATCAAGAAGAAATTAGATACAATGAATACTTACACATACAAACTGTGCTTGGGGGAGAGTTGTCTTTATCATCATAAAAAGCATACAACAGACCCTTGCATTTTCATTAACACAGACAACACTGAGGGGAGAAAAACACCAGTCGACTCGCCTATCATTCTGTTTTCTTTATTGTCTCACTAATGTACAAAGAGGCAGATGTCTAGGGCAGGCCCCACCCATCCCCCAAAGCAGTCATGAGGGCATCTTCCCCAACATGCCTGTCTGCACAGGGCAGAGGTGGGAAACATCTCCTTCTCCCTCTCTGGCTATGAACAAAATGTCAGGCCCAAATTTGTTGGGCACTTCACTGGTCTTCCTACTTTTGCCATGGAAATAAAAGAACTGGTAATCACACGTTAAAGTATGAATGCGTAACAGTTGTTGGATTGCCACATGGCTGGTTTACAGCCACAACAAATGAACAAGGAGGGAGAAAGCCGTGCGCAAACACAGTACGAAATTCGAAGACCGAGGGGCTTCCGTGGCAAGGCTGAATCTCTCAGTCTCTGGGTTTGGGGAATGCTGTCACCGGATCTCAGCTGGCGTGGCCACCTGGCCCAGGTAGAAGTAGATGAAGGGCTTGGCTCGATGTGTCACGGAGCTACCAGCACCTGTCTCCTCGCCACTGCGCCAGGTGGGGCCGTACTTCTGGTCAAACTCCTTCTATTTATGGGCTGCCACGTCCTCCTCTTTTTTTTCTCCACTGCTGGGGTAGCTCCCACCATCGGTCCGACCACACTCTGTCCACCATGTGTGCATTTAAAAAATCGCAGCCTTCCTTCCCGTCACAAGGAAGCCCCCGTATCAAAAGGATGGGTGGTTCAAACCCACCAGCTGCTCCACGGAAAATAGCCGGGGCAGTGTGTTTCCAGGAGGATTCACAGCCATGGAAACCCAATGAAGCAGTTCTACTCTGTCCTATAGCACAGCTGTGGGCTGGAAATGAACTCCAGGGCAGTGAGTTTGCTTGGTTGTTTTTCCCATCTTCTATTGCGGTTACTATTGCGCAAGGACTAGCTGCCTGCGCAGGCCAGACTCCGGGAATGGGGCTGGAGGGGTTCATGCCCAGTGGAGCGGGCCTCAGAGGGAGTGGCCCCCTCTTAGAAATAGGTGGATCAGTCATCTGCTACCTAGACACACGAAACTGATTTATCTCAAATCAGAAAGTAAGGCACCACTGGATTAAACATTTTTCTTGGTTTGCACTAAATAAAATGCACAGTGAAATAAATACGCAACGCTAGATTTCAACACTGTAATATATTTCAATATAAAATATGTGAATGTTAAAATACTGTATTGTATCTTGAATCTGGACGTTTTATGGAAAACAGAAACACGACAGGGAATAAAGTACTCTTTTTTTGTGATTTGCTAGAGTTTAGGGTTTTCGAATAGAATCCATCCAACACTTTCGATGCAATGAGATTCCTCAATGTCAAAGAAGGTGTATAGGTGTATTCATGAAACATTCACGTAAAACATACATTCAAGATCATCTCTATTATGGATCCCTGATAACTTTGACCTGTGACCCTATTTCAGACTTTATTGTGGTCCCCACAAAGTTGAGAATACAAAGATATGGGTCAATGCTTATGACGCCTCACAAAATTCAGACCCACCTTCTTGGGGTTCAAGTTTTCCGGGTCACCCTATCCAGGAAACCCAAACTCCACCTTTTCTGAAGTGGGTAGATGTGTTCATCACGGAGATGCTTACCACGCCCGAGTCCGAACAAAGTATCCAAAATGAAAGGATGTTGACAAATGACCAAAATGCTGGAGACAAAAGACACATTGGGAAATACTTTGCCAAGCTTTATGCTTCTGAATTCTCTTTGGGTAACAAATGCCAAGTGATTTCATGGACAATAGAGGTGAGTAATAGAGGACTGGGGTAAAAAGAAGACCAAGTTCTTGAAAGTATTAAGTCCAGGACTTTGGCATGGTGAGTTACAAAAATACAATCTGTTCAAATTGTTAACCTCATAATTTGTTAGATAACCCAGGTTCTTTTCCTTTTATATAAATGCTATATGTAGGAATGCACATTACAGGTTTTTCTTTGGATTGACATCATAATCTTCTAGACATGAACAATACATTGAAACCACAAGACAAAGTTTAGGTAGCTAGATATATATACATTTGTGGTCCCGTGCTTTTAAAAAGTAATGGCAATTTTAAACAGAATCAACCACATAGAACATCTTGATGGAAACATGACTTTCCATCTCTAGAGCTAGATTTTAAAAATCCCAGTAAGGTTTTGTAAACAAAATCATACATAACAAAAGGCAAGGCTGCCTCTTCCTATGGTCCTTCAGTGGAGTTATAATTGCATAGATCCAAGGCAAATTGTTTTCCTAGATAGCGTTCAAATAAATCACCAATTTTCTCCCTAACCCTCTCAATTCCTAAGCGTCAGATTCAGATTTAAGAAGCAAGTGCTTCCCGCCGACGGGAATCTGTGCCCTTTTCCCTGTCTCTGCTTTTTGGCCACCTGTCCTTGCCCTCCTTCCCAGGATGGAGTCCACTGAGCCACTCCTGGCCCTGAGCAGCGTGGGTGTCTGGTGAGGAACAGAGGCTGCTTCAAAGGGCTGAAGCACAGTGCTCAGGCCAGCTGGGGCAGGGGAGCCTGCGAGACTCACGGGCTTTCAGTTTCTTCCCAATGGCTTCCCTCCACAGGACTGAATATGACATTCAGTCCATTTCTGACTCTGGAATTAGGGTACTGTGAAACACTTGGAAATGGATGTTAGGGAGAGGGGAGACAGAGGGGAGCAAAATCTAAGGCCAGACTCTCTCTGTCCAACAAGGTCCTCACTTTATTTTTAAAGACCTCTTTAACTGCTGAAAAAAAAAAAATAAAAAGAAACCCCAAACTTTAAAAAGCCAAGAGCTTTCCCCAGTCTTCATCTTCTAGGCCTGTGCTGTGTAATCGGTAGCCCTGGCCACACGTGGGGATGGGGCCCTTGAGATGTGGCTGCTGCAGACGGAAATGTGCTGCTAGTGGACGGTGCCCACCAGAGGTGGAAGACTGAGTACCAAAAGGAATGTAAGATTCTCACTGTTTTCATATTGGTTATATAGGTTGAAAGGATACTATTTTGCATATAGAGGGTTGGCCATTAAGATTTCACCTGTTTGGTTTAACTTACAAAATACAGTCACTACAAAAAGATACATTGTTATTTGTGGCTCCCATGACTATATTTCTTACTTAGAGTGGACAGTTGTGTCCTAGACCCTCCCTCAGGATACCAAAGCAACATGGGAACCCTTATTCAAGCAATTTACTTAGATGGCGTGTGGTTCATGGACATTGGCAGGAGGCTATGCATGCTTGAAAGGCACGGGAGTCAAGGCTCTGGGGAACTTTAACAGTCATAGTGCGGGAGCAGTTGGTTGGAAGCTGGGCTGCAGTGCATCTCTGCCTACTCGCCACAAAGGCCTATCCTCCAAGCAGGCAACACTGGCAGGCGGTAGCTGAAGCAAACATAGCTTTGAGAATATACACAATATAAAAAGCTAGGTGAATTTCTGTACTGGATTTCCACCTTCCATTCACATATTCCTACCTTGACCTCCTTCCTTCCCTACGGCCAACACAAAGGGGATAGGGGCCATAAAAAGGGAAGGGGTCATGCAATTCTTGGACAGCAACAGAGGCAGCTCTCGAGTTGGGTGGAGAAGGGCAGGCGAGGATCACCTTGGGATAGGAGGAAGGGGTGGGGCACCTCTTTCTCTTCGACTGGATCCACCTTGATGGACAAAAAGACAGCAACATTTAATTCTGATCAGAAAGTCTTAGATCCTCACAGTGGTTGCATAGCCACCCACTTATCTTAGCCACGAAGACCAAGGCAAACTCGAGTGGCACATTGATTCAGGTTGACTAACAGGCTGGCAGTTTGAATCCCTCAGGCACTCTGCAGAGAAAGATGTGGCCATCTGTTTCCCTAGAGATTTACAGCTATGGTCCCCACAGTCTGTGGAGGGTGGTGCCAGAGGGGTTGGTCTCGGCACTGCAGCAGCCTCGCTGTTCTGCTGCCTGCGATGCTGCTGAGAGGACAGTACTGGGCACATCCCTCTGAGAGAAAGCCGTCCGTCCAGCTGGATACGCAGCACATGGGAACAGATGTTGTCATTGTGAAAAATGGAAGAAGAAGATGTGAAATGGGGTTGTCTAGCCAGTGCACCTTTACATCAAAACAACAGCTACTTTGAGTTCAAAATCCAGTCCACAAAAATCTGGGGTACTGGAGTTGTGACCCAGAAAGTTAAGTTGAATCGGATTCCCCCGGGCCAAGACATCCACGGTCTGGTGACAAGGAATGATGGAGCCCTTTACTATGAGGAGAAAAACAGGCTGCCAGCAAATAACCTTCCACAAGAGGGAGATGGGGTGGGCGATGCATAGGACTATGTTGAACTGAATGTCTATTTGAATGGGGGAAATATGCACTGGCCAGCATCAGGTCTATGAGGGACAGTATATCCACTTGTTTATGTGGATGACAGTGCAATTTTGGATTGCCAGTTCAGTGAATGTTATCACACGCCTCCACCTGGTTTTCAAAAAATTTTACTTGAACAACAAATCTATTGAATGTATTTGGGTGTTTCTTTTTGAAACCTGTACTTTTGTACTGTTAAAATTGTTTACCATTTAATAAAGCTTTTCTTGAGCTGTAGAGGAGAGTATATTCTTAAAAATGTGATTGCTAATGTTGTCTAAGAAGCATTGTATTCAGTACACCATCAGAGAGTTTTGATTTGAAGTACTTATGGTTTATGTTAGGAAAAACAGCACTTGGGGTAGTTTATTTAATTTTTAAATAAATTTAATTATGGGTTGAATACAGTATTAAATAGAAATATGTATGTAAAGATTTAAAAGGAAATCATTCTTATATAAGATATTTGCTTTGATAGAGATATAGAGTTGAGTGACTTTTTCATTTTGTCTTGTTATTCTGAAGCTTAGACCTTAAAACTATGTTAAAGCTGTAGTCCAGTAATCTAAGTACTGTGTGTACTGTCTTCAGGTTACAAATGTCTTGATTTTTATGTCACCCAAAGTTACAAACCAACCTCCCTAAAGCTTCTATTAAATATTTGAGGTATACATGGTGGTTGAAAATGATAAACATGCACTACTTTGTGACATGCATCATATTACCACTTTAGTAAGTTAAAGACATTTTTGTGTATCTGGAAGTATTTCTTTAATGTGTTTTATGCATTAAAAGGTACAGAATAAACCTTGAACTTGGACAAACATTTGATTACTGATGTCGAATATAAACCATGTATAACTGTACTGAATTATGCACAAATTCTGCTTAAAAACATTTTAGAATGGGACTCATTTTAATCGCGGTACTGACTGTGCCATATCATGACAGAAATTCACATGATCAGCAGCTTAAGTCTTTTGCAATCTATTCACTGTAAAATTTACCTACTTAAAATTGCCTATTCTGTTTATATATTATCTTTAATTTGCTCTGTAAAGGTAAATATGTGCTTTAGTAATTGTCCACGCATTTTGTTGAAAACCATTATGCCGTGTTACTTCAATCCAGAGTATCAACTGGTTAGCAGCGTACACTGGCAGACAGAACAGAAGGATGGGGCTGTAAATGAAAATTTAAAAGAGATGATTCTTTTTATGGACTATTTTATGTATGTGTGTTTTGAAAAAAAAAAAAAAGATTTAGAGCAACGAGAACCCTCTGCCAAAACGCGACTGCCAGAGCATGGAGTCTAACTCACAGCAGCCGGGGAGCACAGCGCAGGAGCAGCTCTTTGGATTTCCATGATGGTGATTCTGTACGGGAGTTGGGGGCCTCACCTTTCTCCTGGGGAGCAGCTGGTGAGTTCAAACTGCTGACCTGCTGAGCAGCCCGACATGACTCTCACTACACACCAGCAAGGTACCTACAGGGCAGGCCTACCCTCCCTACAGGGGTACCAGGAGGCAGGTTTGATTCCATGGCAGTGTTTGGGGCTTTTCTGGTTTATGATCCAGGCTGAAAACAAATGAGCAAAGGTGGATAAGAAGTGAGAAGTGAGAGATTGAAGCAAGGAAGGGTCTGAACTGGTGACGGGGTGCGAGGATGCAGAAAGAAAGCTTAACAGAAACAAAACCAAACAAATGGATTTCTGCTTTATGGAAAACTTAGTACATGCTTATTGTAAAAGATTTAGAGAATGTGGATAAGAGCAAAATAGAAAATTCTCCCCAAATCAGGTATCAGGCATCAAAGTCCCAGAACAAAAAATCATATTGATGGGAATGAGGGGGCTGCACAGAGTGGAGACCCAAAGCCCATCTGTAGACAATTGGACATCCCCTTACAGAAGGGTCACAAGGAAGAGATGAGGCAGCCAGGGTGCAGTAAAACACTGAGGAAATATACACCGTTCCTCCAGTTCTTTCATGCTTCCTTACTCCCACTATTGTGACCTCAAATATACATTACAAATTTGGCTAGACCAGAGCATGTACACTGGCACAGATAAGAGCTTGCAACACAGAATGCAGGGCAGATAAACCCACAGGACCAATAATGAGAGTAGTGATACCAAGAGGAGAAGGAGAAGATGGGGGAGATAGGGGGAACCGATCACATTGATCTCCATATAACCCCATCCCAGGGGGATGGACAACAGAAAAGTGGGTGAAGGGAGACATCAGTCAGTGTAAGATATCGGAAAAAAATAACTCATCAAGGGTTCATGAGTGGGGGAGGGCAGAGGAGGGAGGGGAGAAGTGAGAAGCTGATACCAAGGGCTCAAGTAGAAAGAAAATGTTTTGAAAATGATGATGGCAACAAATGTACACATGTGCTTGACACAATGGGTGGATGTATGAATTGTGATAAGAGCTCTATGAGCCCCCAATAAAGTGATTTAAAAAAGAGAAAGAAAATTCTCCCTACATTGAACCACCCATTCACCAATTCCAGCATATATTTTCCATTTGTTCTCTCTATATAGTTAATTTTTTTTCCAGAAATAGGATCATGTATGTTATTGTTGGGTGCCACTCAGTCTGTGCTGACTCACAGCAACCCTCTCTGTACAACAGATCAACACACTGCCCGGTCCTGGGCCAGCCTCACACTGGCTCTTGTGTCAGAGGCATGGATTGTTCATCTATCCCCCACCAAACTCCCGCCACTGTCTTCCTTCTGACCCATCACAAGCCTCCAAGACAGGGCAGAGCTGGCCCTGGGAGTTCCCGACACTGCAACTCTCTTGGAGAGGAGATGGCCCCGGCTTTCTCCTGAGGAGCGGCTGGCAGTTTCAAAGTGCTGGACTTGCCATGAGGGCTCCTGGATATTAATTTGAGTGCCTTTCAAAGTCATCACTCTGCACCAGTGTAAGCACTAACGGTACACCTTGGGAGGGGACTTCAAGAGTGTCTGGAAAATATGTTTGGTGAACAGACTATGCACGTACTTAAAATATTTTTTGCATCAGTATAAACTTGAACTTAACTTGTGGTGATGGGTGTGACCGGGTCTACTTTGGAGCACTGAGGGCGATGGCCCCTTAGCTCACGTCAAAGTCATGGTGAAGAATGGTGGGGTACTGGCGCTTTACAAAGCGGTTATGGGTGCATTGACCACCCCCAAGTCAGCAGTTTACAAACTCATTTTAAGAAGACAGGAGACAGTCTGGAGGATGAAGCCTGCGATGGCAGGCCCTCGACATCAACTTTTGAAGAAAGGCATGTGGGAGATCATCTAGTTAGGACATCCAACTTGCTGTCTCGATCTGAGTCTTCCTTACTTCTTTTTGTTTTCTAATATTAAAACAAACAGACCTCTAAAGAGTACCCATTTACCTTCAGGAAAAAGAGACCTAACAGGGGTCAATTCTCCAACCCTCCCTGTTTTCATGGATGGGCAAAATGGCTGCTACAATAACTTACCACATTGTCTTGACATCAATGAAGAAAACTTATGTTGGCAAGGTTTACATTTATTTTTATCTCTTAATTATGTTTTTCCCCCAACTTTTGAAGTCCCCTTGTATTATAGTTTATTTAATCAACCTCTTTGATGGTGGGGGGGGGGCATTTAGATACCTTCCAATTTCTAAACAATGTTATTTTAATGCTATTCATATTCATGACTATCAGCACTGTAATCAGCTTTAAATTCTTTTCATGTTTCTTTTTTTTTAAAAAAAATTTCATTTATGCTGCATTTTTTAAAGGATCTAACAGGTGCCAGGCATGAAGCCAGGTGGCCAGCTGCTGTGAGCAGGTCTTCCGGGGCACGGTTGGGAAGGTGTGCTGAGGGACTCACTGCTCAGAGACTCAGTTGTGTTGGTATCTGACAAATTCCCTAGCTGCCATCCCACCAGTGACTGCATGAGCCCATGTAGGGACTTCATGATAGAACCAAATTGCTGCAGTTGTTAACCGACTGCAAAGCTGGGAACCAGCCAATCACTTAAGAACTGGGTGGATACAACTTTCCTCTAGTTCTTTAATGCTCACTCCCCACCCCTAGCCCCCACTATCATGATCCCAATTCTACCCTAAAAATCCGGCTAGACCAGAGCATGTACACTGGTACAGATTAGTGCTTACAACACAGGGAATCCAGGACAGATAAACCCCTCAGGACCAATAATGAGAGTAGTGATACCAAGAGGGAGGCGATAGGTGGGGGTAGATAGGGGGAATCGATCACAATGATCTACAGAAAACTCCCTCCCAGGGGGATGGAGAACAGAAAAATGGGTGAAGGGAGACAGTGGAAGTTGGTATAAGACATGAAAATTTTTTTTAGAAGTTATCAAGGGTTCATGAGGGAAGGGAAGGCAGGGAGGGTGGGAAATGAGGAGATGATACCAAGGGCTTAAATTGAAAGAAAATATTTTGAACATGATGATGGAAACATCTGTACAAATGTGCTTGACACAATGGCTGTATGTATGGATTGTGATAAGAACTTTTTGAACCCCAGATAAAATGATTTAAAAAGAGAGAAAGAACTGGGTGTCGTGGAAGACTCGGGGGCTTAGTGGGTGTATAAGGAGTTTTGCTAGGTAGCAGGGACATGGTGACAGTTTTTCACATGCCCAATGCCTTTTTCTCCTCACATTTCTAGCTTGGGAGCTTGGTTCTGAGGCTAAGGTTGGGACAAGGATGAACCCCTTTAGTGATTCTTGTGTATTTCATGCAAATTCTTTCTTAGTCTTACATAATTTTGGTTGGGAATTATTTTCTTTTCTAGTTCACTTTTTTTTTTCAAAAGGGGCAAAGCAATTTCTTTCTTTATGGTAGACATATTAGAAAAAAGAGCAGAAGCCATCTAAATGTCTACTAATGGTAAATTATTATAGGCTCCCTTGATGGGATGCTGTGAAATGAAAACCACGTAGTGAAATGGGGAAGCATTTACTAAGAAATGTTATGTAAACCCCACCACCATGAAACTATACTCTATAATTATGCCAGTATACAAAAAACTCAGAATTCTATGGATCAAATTGGAAGATAACTTGGTAAAATGAAAATATCTTATGCTGAGATGGGGAGATGATGGGTATTGCCGAAATTTTTCCTGTGCTGCTTGATAAAGCTATAATTATAATACATTTAAAAGAGCGAGGCAGTTACAGGGGCTTTTTGTTATAATTAATAAGGTATTTTGCCAGTTTCTGACTAGCAAGAATAGAAGGCGGCAGTTCTGTTTGTTTCAGGAGGATCAAAAAGGGCGACTGTTTTCTAAATACACAAGATGATAATAAAAGTTAACCCCCTGGCAGAGTGATGGTATTTGAGCTGATAATGAAGTATTAAAGTAATTATTTCCCATAAGCATCCTAGATAAATCGAAGGTCCACAACCTGTTAGGAGGGGAGTGGGCTAGAATGTCGAGAGTTGTAGATGACTGCGAATGGGATTTCCTGCCTGTTGTAGGGAAGAGGCCTGGGTTTCCTGTACAGCCCCTACGTGCGCCCCCCCCCCCCCCAACCTGCGATATTCAAGTGGAATCTACCAGGTGTCCTAGCACAGATACAGATACTCACTCCGGCTTTCATTTCTTGCTAGTTTACTGGGATAACTTTTGGTCGTTGGTACATATGGCTCTGGAGGTGGCAAATCAGAAATCGGATGGAAGTAAAATCTGTTTTCCCACTCATCTGGGGAGAGACAAACAGGATCTTCAGTATAGACAGTCTGCCGGGAAGACATTATGTCTTCAAACAAAGAACACAGGATGAAAAACAGAATGGCATAAAAACAATTCTACTTTTATGCTAAGACCTAAGAAAAGCTGGAAGGGGCTCAAATGCTACTGATGGACCCATCGCTGCTGTATCTTGAAAATCAGGGTACAGACAGCTCCAACTGATGGGAAAACTGGAGCGATTAGGATCCAGTCAGTCCCCCGCAGGAGGCAGAGGTCAAGGTTTGGGTCCTCTTTTTTCCCACTATGGGAGGTGGGGGTGGGGGCTCACCAACCACGGGCATGGCTCAGACAACGATGGCAGAGGTAAGCTCACTGGTTTCTGGGCTTTGCCTCTTGTTGCTGTAGTTAGGCTCTGACTGGAATGACCTTCTGTACAACCGCACGGGCACTGCCCGGCCCCGCACCCTTCTCACATGCGCTCTCATGCTTGATCTCCTTGCCGCAGCAGTCCGTCACGGCGTGGACGAGACGTCCCAGAAACGGCTATCTAAGCACTTTCTACTGCCCCTCCTTTTTACCAAGCATGATGCTCCAGGGTCTGTTCTCTCCCGACAATGTGTCCAACGTGCGTGAGACGCAGTCTCGTCATCCTGGCCTCTAAGGAACATTCTGGCTGTACTTCCCCCAAGACCGAGCTGTTCTCTGACAGTCTATGGTACTTGTGACATTCTTTTATCAATACCATAGTTCAATTGCAGCAATTTTTCTTTGGTCTGCCTTATTCGATGTCCATCTTTCACATGCAGAGAGGCGAATGAAAATAGCAAGCCTTGGGTCAGGCGCACCTTAGTCCTCAAAGCCACATCCTTGCTTTTGAACACTTCAAAGGGGCCTGGTGCAGAGTGACCCGATGCAACGTCTTGTTTGAGCTCCTGATTGCTGCATCCATGCACGCTGCTGGTGGATGTCAGCAAGCTGCCTGTTAGCTGCAGCAAACCATGCAGAAGTGGGGATAATAAGGAGGTAAGCCACTACATTTCTGGAACGTCTGCTAAAAAAGTGAGACTCCAACACGGAAGAGGCTGCAGCAAAGTGATCCGCCCTTTGGGGACATGTTAGGAGGGATCACTCTCTTTCCTTGGAATTCAAGGTGGTCCCTACAACGGTCAGTAAGGCCAATGCACGGCAATCTGACCACAGTGAGGAGAATACCGAGCAAGAGATGTTAATGCAAACACAGAGAATCGCCACGGGACTGTCGTTTTGTTCTAGAGCTCAGACCTCTCCTAAGAGCAGGGACCCAGCTTACCTTCATAGGATGAGTCCTGGAAGCCGTTTCTAATGGATGTAGATGGGGGTGGTGGGGGAGGTGCCCCAGCACCAGGCCTATCCGGTGGAAGAGGGGGTCTGGACCCACCTCTGGGACTATCCAGCACACTCCTCGATGGCAACTGAGGGGTGGCAGGCAGGGCCCGAGACGTGCTGCCGTTTCTGTTGATTGGAGGAGGCGGAGGGAGAGGCCCTAGAGGAAGACAAAACAAAGAGATTTCGTTTGGTCCCTCGTATCCTGTATTACCCTGCTCACAGTCAGCATCGACGTGCAATCACTGAACTCGCCGGGAGGGGGCAGTGTGGAATTTTGTGAAATGGGGAAGACTTTCTGGGAGACTCCATGAAGAGATGAGTTGTTCTAAGGTGCTGTTGAGTCGGTTCTGCTCAGCGAGCTGGTGTCCAACAGACTAGACCCCTCCCGGATCCTGCCCCATCTTCACGACCGCTGTGTTTGAGTCTGTCATTGCAGCCCGTGTCATTCTGTCTCCCTCGAGTCTCTCCCCCCCTTTTTTCACGGTCTTACTTTACCGAACATAATGAATGTCCTTCTCCCAGGGACCAGGCCCGCCTGATCACATGTCTAAAGCACATGAGGCGTGGTGCTGTCATCTTGCTGCCAACGAGCGCTGTCATCTTGCTGCCAACGAGCGCTCTGACTGGGCTTCTCCAAGGCAGACTTGTCTGTCCCTCCGGGGCCCATGGTACTTTCCATAGCCTTTGCCAGCACCGCCGCTCAAAGGCCTGGATTCTTCCATCTTTCTCAGAGAGGCATGCTGGGGGACTGAAAATAGCATGATTTGAGACAGGTGCAACTTCGTCCTCAATGTGACAGCTTTGCTTTCCAGCACTTAAAGATTTTGTTGTTGTTGTTGCAGATTTCTCCCTAGCAATATATTTGACTTCTTGACTGCTGCTTCCGTGGATACTGATTGTGGATCCAAATAAAATGAAACCTGTGAAAATGCTCAGTAGTCCTCTACATGTGACAATGCTGCTAAGTGGTCCAGTTGTGAAAAGTTTCATCGTCTTTCAATAAAAGACAATTTATTGCTGTATAATGCACAGTAAGGGTCTTCAAACTTCGGGGGTCAATGTTTCAAGTCCCTTTTTGTGTTCAGTAATTCAAGTTGCTGCCCATGGCAAGGGATGAACGATTCTTCCTCCAGTCCTGATGCTGTGCTTTTCTTCAAAAGAGTTCAGCCTCGTGCTCGGCAAACAGGTTGAATTAAGAGTGGTGAGAGGATACAACACTGGCCCATGCCTTTCCTCATTTTAGACCAGCCTGAAGCCCCTTGTTCTGCTCCCAGAGGTCTTAAGTCTATGGACGGGTTCAGCATGGACACGACGACGTGCTGTAGAATTCCCATTCTTCACAATGTTATCTATAATTTGCTACAATCCGGGCAGGCAAATGCTTTGGCAGAGTCGATAAAACACAAACTAACACCTGTGTAGTATTCTCCGTTTTGAACCAAGTGCCATCTGACATCAGCAATGAGGACCTCAGTCTGTGTCCTCCTCGACACCCACCTTGAAGGTAAGGTGGCTCCTCGTCAGGGTACTCCAGCAACTGTCTCTGACTGATCTACAGCAAACCTTCACTGGCATGGACTACCAAAGAGACTGTCCCTCCCCTTCACCAGGCGTCTTCACCTTTTGTTGGATCTCCTTTTTTTCAGGACAGAACTTCCGCCCCTCCATTCAGTTAGCCAGGGAGATGTCTTCCACACACGTTTAAAGTGAGTGCACACTGGGAGTTAAGTGTCTGCATTGACTTTAAATGATCCAAAGATTTGAGATGATAAGCGTTCAATTGTGAGCAGGTGATCAGTGTTTATACTGAGAGTGGGGCTTTTCCAAAATCATTTTGCAATCTTTAAAAATAGGCCATTGAACTAGTGACTAGGGTAGGATGCTTATTCAGTATCATTTTTAAAAGAATAAGAGAGTCATGGAATTATTTTAGGTCTTTGGTAGGACTATATTCTTTAAGTGCACATTGCTGGTAATTACACAAGCACATTTTTGTGAGAGCTAGGGTCCCTGTCAGGAAACCAAGACTTAGTCATCCTGAGTGCAGAGTTCCTCTCTGTTAGTGTACTTTATGACAGTAGATTAACATGGAGTAACCACCAGCTAAATGAGGCCCACAGTTATTAATGGCAGTGTGAGATCCAGACCCTAAGAAAATCAACTTCCTGCCTATAAAAGGATGCCAGTCACCTTTCTCATAGCACTGTTTCAGGGCACAAGAAATCAAAAAGTAAATGAAAATGACTCTCTCTGCAGTTAAAAATGTAATGGTACAGTACAACTGCTATGGGGGCACTGATAGTACGGTGAGTTAAGTGATGGGCTGCTAACTGTGAAGTTGGTGGTTCAGACCTACCGCCTGCTCCCAGGGAGACAGGTCAGACTGATTGCTCTGGTGAAGACGGTCAGTCTGGGAGACCCCCAGAGTTCTACTCTATCCCATAGGTTTGCTCTCAGTGGGAATCCAATCAGCAACCGTGGGTATTTTTGTTGTTGTTTGTATGATAGAACAAAACTGTTTTTAACTTCCCAGAAAAATATTCACGACAATTTTTTTTTGTGTGTAGATAAACTAAAAGAAATCTGTCCTTCTTCTTTCATTTGTTAAAGCAGAGGCTATTAGGGTAGTAGGTAACCCAAAAAGAGAGAAAAACATAATTTGAGCATTTTCTCACATAAGTCATAAAAAACCTGCACAATGATTCCTGATCTTCAGCAGTGAGCGGCACTTGGGTAAATACAAGGTGCTGCCGTTGTTCTTAGGTTTCACCACATCCTTTCTGACCTCCAGTGACCCTCTGGACAAGTGAACAAAACACTGCATGGTCCTGGGCCAGAGCTTACGGTGGGAGCCACTGTGTCAGTCCATTTCATGGAAAGCCTTCCTCTTTTGCACTGCCCCCCACCCCCCACCGACCCACTTCACCAGGCATGATGACCTTCTCCAGGAGCTGGTCTCTCCTGACAATCCTTTCGAAGTATACAAGGTGAAGTCTGGCCCTCTTTGCCTCTAAGGAGCACTCTGGCTTACTTCTTCCAAGACAGATGGACTTGTCCTTTTAGCTGTCCCTGGTACTTCAATAGCCTTCTCCAGCACACTTCAAATCCACAATTCTTCTTTGTTCTTCTTTATTCCATGTTCAGCGTTCACAGGCAGGGGAGGCAATGGAGAACACCATGGCTTGGGTCAGGCACAGGTTAGTCCTCCAAGCAACATCCTTGCTTTTCAAAACTCTAAAATGGTCTTGTGCAGCGGATCTCCCCAATGCAAGGCATCCTTCGATCTCCTGACTGCTGCCATGAGCATCGACTGTGAATCTGAGCAAGGCAGAATCCTTGACGCCGGCAACCTTTTCTCCATCTATCAGGATGCTTTCCCTATTGGCCCAGTTGTGAGAATCTTGGGTTTTTTTTTTTTTTTGAGGATTTTGATGTTTACATTATGTTGTAATCCATACGGAAGACTTCAATCCTTGACTTTCCTTACCAAGTGCTTCAAGGTGTTATGGAGGAATAAATAAAAATATCTCTTGTTCACTATAGATTCACAACCCAACTGTGTTGTTAGGTGATTCACAGCCACCCTGTGTGCAACAGGACAAAACACACCCACCATGGACGCCCCTGACAGGTAGTCTCAACTCAGACACTAGATGGCGGTAGAAAGGCCATGCCCATTCCTGCTGGCCTCTCAAGGAGACATCAGTGACTCACCCCATCCATTTATCATGGCTGGAGTCCCAATGGGTAGGAAGAGCTGACTGAAAAGTCTTTCACGTACTATGGGTTTAACTTCATTGGCAAAATCAACCCATAACTGCCACTACGTGTAAACCAGACCAGCCTTCCTCTTATGGGACTGGGTTCTATATTACTTGATTTGGGTTTCTTTCAAGTAAAAGCTCATGTTTTTAACTCCAACCTTCTAGCACCCTACTCCAATGCTAGGACAGCAACATAGACAAGGAAAAAGATTTCTATCTCCCTAGGAAATAATAATATTATTAATAATGGCCAGTTCTTGAATATAACTACATGCTGAGAAGATAACCACGACACAGATGAGAAGGCTTCCATAAACAATAACCGTTATACACATGCCACTGCCTCTCACCCTCTGGGGAAAATGGGGTTAACAGAGAGCAAATGCTTCTCCAGGACTTTCCGAGACCCATCAGACATTTCTCACTTAATGTTTATAGCTATTCTGTGAGGTATAGGAGCAACATTAACCTCTTTCTACAGTTGAGGCCACAGAGGTTTAAGAACGTTAAACAGCCAGGTCCAGGGACTAACAAACAGAAAAATTAGATAATTCCCCAAATATATCACATTCCCAAGCCACTCCCATAACAATGAAGTCAAACCATCTCTCAAAAGACATATGGTCCTTGATTCCCCCTGCCCCCCCATCCCCCATACAGTCCTTGTAGGAATGTCAATTGGCAGGGATTTTCTGGAGGGTTTTCGGCAGCCCCCACTGAAATCCATAGCATACATACATGCAGCCATTGACCTGGGAATGTCAGCAGAAACCTCAAGATGACCCCAATGACCACGTGAGATAAAACAAGGAGCACTCGAATTTACTACTTGCAGCTCTTGAGAGGAGAAAATTGACCAGAAAGTACTAATGAAATATTGATAAATCCAGCTACCACACATATATAGATGACATCCACTTTTAAAAGATGTGCATGTGCATCTTAACAAGACGGAAAGCACACACATACACATATATTTACACACAGACAGATATAGATGAAGAAATGATTATTTCTGGAAGTGGTAGGGTCGGGTTACGTATCACTGTTGTTTTCTTTGTACCTGTCTATATATATTCAACAATAAACAGGGCATTGAGAGACACAGTAAGTGTTACAAGCATGTCATTGCCTGGCATGTGAATCACTATGTGACAGAGCCACGCACAGAGCTCGTGACCACTCTGGCCGGAGGAGAAACACAGTGCTTGAACAGGAAGAAACCACTGCATTCTGCTCATCTCCCTACTTGTTCTCTGAGTCCTTGGTAAGACTCCGTGAGCTGATTCGATGTCAGGGCACTGAAGGCCTCAGACAGTCTTTTAGCGCACTCTTCAGTTCTCCATCTTTGTAGGTGAGAACCAGAAGCAGAGGACCAATGTCCTGATGCTTGGGGCATCAGTGACTTTGAAAGCTTAGGGTGTGGATGAAGAGCCTGCAGGGAGAGGGGCAGAGGCCAGGGACAGACCCTTAAGTAACGGACACTACCTACCTGACACCTTCATCATTAAGGTAGTAAAAGAAACGTGGATGGTTCTGCTGGATTCACTCTTGGAGTGAGTGTGTGCTTCTGCTTAGATGGTTACCAGCCCCATGCAGGAGTGAGTGTGCAGGGTCTAGGAAGTCTGACATTTCACAGTAGCTGGGAGTTTTTGCTCTTAGACCAGCGGTTCTCAACCTGTGGGTTGCGACCCCTTTGGGGGACAAATGACCCTTTCATAGAGGTCTCCCGATTCATAACATTAGTGGCAAAATTACAGAGATGAAGTAGCGATGAAAATAATACTATGGTCTACAGCCATACCACCTGAATGAGCCCAATCTCGTCTGATCTTGGAAAATAATGTTATGGTTGCGGGGGGGGGGGGGGGGGGGGGTTCATGGCAACATGAGGAACGGTATTAAGGGTGGCAGCATTAGGAAGGTTGAGAACCACTGCTGTCCGTAGACCTTGTACCCAGGAACTAGCATTCACATTTTGACTATACTGATGGGATTTTTAAAATAATAATGAAAAAAGTCTATATTGCATTCTCCAGAGTTTTTGTGCCAGAGACATTAACAGATGAATTCTTTATAACAATTGCCCTCAATTAGTAGTCAACCCCTATCCACATCAAAAAAAAATCGAAGCCCTGAAAACCCACATCCGTTGCTTTGGCTTCAGTTTGACTCCAGGTGCCCTGCCCTTGAAAGGAGAAGGGAAGACTCTCTTGACCCCGTCAGGACAATAGAGGTGGGGTGTTGGACGCACAGGAGGACCAAAGTTCTAGCCTCTTCTTTAGGAACCGGCTTGAGACTAATTCACCTGATTGATGACGAGTTCTCCTCCCTAAAATGTGGACAGAACTATGGGTACCACTTGTCTCAACGTTTTCACCTGGGTCCGTTTTAAAATTACCCATCTAACGGGGTTACGGGAAGTTGGTAGAAAAACCTCGGCTATCTTTTCATTCCTTTTCTCCACCGACCCCTGGCAGCCCCCTCCTCCCCAGCGATGGCCACTAGACTCGCCCGAGGGCCCCCGGGGTGGGTGCGCTGCAGGGCGTGGCACAGCACCCCGGCTCGCCTTACCTGATCTGCCCGGCGGGTCCCTCCCGGGCGGCGGGGGTCTCTCACTAGGCGGGGGAGGGAGGGGGCCCGAGCGTCCCGGGGCAGGGACGTGCGGCGCCGACGACCCCAGCGACAAGTTCCGCTGCGGCAGCCTCGGGGTCTCGTCGTGGCCCGCGGAGCCCGGCGGCAGGGGCGGCGGGCCGGGCCGGCTGGGGGGCGGCGGGGCCGGGGCGGCGGCGGGCCGCGGGCTGCAGGGCACCGGGGGCTTGCCCGTCTGCGGCGGCGGCGGCGGCGGCGGGCCGGCGTCTCGGTGGGGGCTGGGCCGGCTGCCCAGGGGCGGCGGGGGCGGCGGGGGCTTGTCGTCGGCGGCCCGGCCGGGGGTCGGGGGCAGGGGCGGCCGGTTGGAGAAGGGGGAGGCTGGCTGGCGGAAGGCGCCTCCTCCCGAGCCAGCGCCGCGGCTCCCCGGGAAAGGCGGGGGCGCGGGCCCCGGGCCGGGCTGCCTGGGGGCCCCGGGCACGGGCGGGGAGCCCCGGTGGTGCAGACTGGACGGAAGGGGTCTCGGGGTGTTGGGGACTGGAGGGGGCATGTTCTCGGGCTTGGAGCCCACGTCGGGCCTGGGAGGGGGCATCCTGTTCCTCTGGGGCTCAGGGGGCCCAGGTCGGTGGCCCGGAGAAGGCACTGGGAACCTCCCGGCGCCACTGGGCGGGCAAAACGGTTTGACAGATGTGGATCTTCCTCCCGGTGGCAAAATGGGTGGTCGGTTTCCTCCGGAATCTGCAGGAGGGGGGAGAAAGGGGGAGGGGTGCGTGAGACAACAGGGACATGCGAGCGATGCATTCTCAACACCTGAGTGTCTCTTCTTGGAGTTTTATAAAAGCTCAGTAACTATTTCCAGATACTCAGCTCGCTGGTGACCCTTCTGGTGTTCTAGGGTCTCTGGGACCCAGGCTCTAGAACCCAGGAGCTTTCAAGAGGATTTCAGAGCGACCTCTCAGCATCAGCGGGGGACCCAGATGCAGGGTGAGGCTTGTAAGAGTTCCGAAGGAATCTCTTCCCACTTTTGAGATTCAAAGAGCAGGGTTGGGTTAGCGATTTCTGGTAATGTCGATCACCCTACCTTTAAGCCTTGATACTTGTCAAGATTAAAAACAATGCACTTCCTTAGGTGTGGACAGTAGCTACCCTAATATAAAGCCCCATAGGCAAGGGTTTCCAGTTTCAAGAAGAGTCTACATATGGAGAGATTGAAGACCTGCACTAAGAATGAGCTAAGAAATAAAGAGTGGGCCCCAGTGGTAGGCATTTGTTTGCAAGGAAAGAGACAAACGAAAAGTGTTTCCTCTGGGTCAGCTTCAATATTGGCACACAGAGCCACACTATTACAGAATTCATATTAAACTGATTTGATTCAGCAAAGGGAAAAACTAAAAGGGGAACCAAAGAGATGGAAAAATTCAAACTCCAACCCCCCTCCCGATCTTATGGAATCTCAATTAGCTTTCAAAAAAATGCCCAGCCTTTAGACACTGTTTACCACTTAAGACATGAGCTAATTAATCCACCAAATATCTACTGAGCACCTGCTATGTGATAGCCACTATTCTGTGTCCCCCTCCCCCCATCACTGCCATCGAACCAATACTGGCTCATAGTGACCTTATAAGACAGAATAAAGCTGTCCCTGTGAGTTTCGGAGACTAACTCTTTATGGGAGTAGAATGCCCCATCGTTTTGGCAGAGAGCTGGCTGGTAGATTAGAACTGCTGACCTGTGGGACCTCAGCCCAGTGCATGATCACTAAGCCACCAGGGCTCCCATTCTATAGACAAGGGGCTGAGTACAATAGAAAAGACTGTTTTCCAGCAGCTTGTATACTTATGGGCCAGGTACACCAAAGGCAAGTAAACAAGTATGTTCAGATAGTTAGAAAGCAATAAAAGTAAACACAAATAGGCAGTGGGATGAACTGTGCCCAGAGCAGGACAAATGGAGGGGTTGGGGACAACTCTTCTAAGAATGCCACATTTGAGCTGAGGCATGACAGAAAACGATCCAGTCATGGAAAGAGGAGGAAGAAAGGTATTTCCCAAAGAGGGGTCAGCATGAACAAAGACTCTGAAGTGGGAATACGCTTGGAAGTTCAAAATCTAGAGGCCTGAGAGCCTGGGGCACAGTGCCCATGTGGGAGACCCCATGTGTCCAATGGAGCAGAGTGGGCAGCAGGGACTCTGTCATAAAGAGCCTCATAAGCTGGAGAAATGCAGATTTTGTTCCCAGTGCATCTAGTGTATTTGCAGAGATTTTATACAGGGGAGCAGCATCAACTACAGACAGACTTTCTACTTTTTTGGGGGAGGGGGGCATCACTGCCTTCTGGTGGTCGTGGGAACTGCCCAGCCTTGCTCCTGGAGAGCAGCTGTTGGATTTGAACCGCCAAGTCCGTGGGCCACAGTCCCGAACTCAACCACTTATGCCACTGGGGCTCAGCCCCAGACAGACTTTCTTATGTAGACTTTAGTCGTAGAAAAACCTGTGCTTTCATGGCTTGTCTGTTTGTCACCAACCTGTGCCACATCTTCCTCCTCGTGTTAGTGACAAGGGAGTTCACTGCAGTTTCCAACCACCAAGCATGTACATGGACGCTCGTGGAATTCCGTTTTGTGCTCTAACTTAAAATCTCTCTTCATTGTAATACTTCACGTCTATTTTTCCTTTACCTTGATTTCTTCACTTGTTTTGCTAAGCTACTAGATACATGCATTGACTAGCTGCTTCAAACCCTTGGTGAGCTTTAAGCACATGCATTTAAATGGAAGTGCCGGTCTGGCAACACAGACTCTTCTGTGTTATTGAGTCTCTTTGTAGATTCTCAGAGCGCCTTCTCAGAGCAAAAATAGACCGCTGAACTTGGAGAGTCAGTGACCTCACCTTCCTAGGAATGTGAACTTTTCATACTTTCCCAGTGTATGTTTTAAAGGATTTGGCCGGTTATGGAATTAGACATGAAATTCCTTTGACCACAATTCATATTTAAAAGACAATTCACTCACTTTATGATAAAAATTTCTTGAGCTAAGGTAGCAACCAGGAAAAATCATTTGCACTTAAGTTTCACATTTAGCTATGCCCAAGAAACCCTGGTGGCTTATTGGGTTATCCACTGGGCTGCTAACTACAAGGTTGGCAGTTTGAAACTACCAACCACTTCGTGGGAAAAAAAGGAGACTCCCATAAAAAGCTAGTCTCTGAAATCCACGGAGCGGTTCTACTCTGTCTGCTAGAGTAGATATGAGTTAGAATGGACTAATTGGCAGTGAGTTAGAGTTTTTGAGAAGCTCAACTTTTCCCTCTGCATTAGGTTTCTGAACAACCTGGTAAGACTCATCTCCATGGCTCCATGCAGAGAAGGCTGGCACCACTGGCAGCACGTGCCAACTGCCGTTGTCTGTGCATAAGCCGGACCGCATTCTAGATTCAGCGGGATCTGTCCTCATCTGCCACATGAAGAGCTGTACCGTGTTTGTGAAAAGTGGTTCTGCAGCATGGACTGTGTTGATGTAATGATGAACTTGCCCGGTCACCCGGCAGAGATTCAAGGGCTGCAAGTCCCGTTTGCTCCTTCCTTCTCTTCCCACTCTGGCTCAGCCTTTAGAAACACCCACAGGGGTCCCAAAGGCAAGGACACTGGCACCTATGCAACAGCCCTCTGGAGTGACTGAAACAAGCACGCAAATATCAAAAACTCCCGATTTCCTCTTTTAAAGAACGATGCTAAATTATCTCTTTCATGAAATGAGGCAAAGATATGAAATCATCTAGAATTACTTAAACCTCGCTTGTCTGTCAGCCTGTTGTCCTGTGGTGGCTCCTGTGTTGCTGAAAGATGAAGTCTTTTCAAATACCAGCACTGTCACCCAAAGTGAACAGATTTCAGCAGAATTTCCAGACTGTGAACAAACTACAAAGAAGGAAAAGGCCATTCGGAGGAAAGAGGCACTGCAAACCCTACAGGCAGCACTCAAACATTATCAGTTACTGCAAACCGTCATTAGAAGCAGAACGCTGTCAGAGACTGTGCCTACAGATGAGTCCCTTGGGTCAGAAGGCACTCAAACTAGGACTGAGGAAGAGCTGCCTCCTCAAAACATAGTTCCTCAGAGCTGCCTCCTCAAAGCATAGTTGCCATCTGACATGGATGGAGTAAAATCTATGGAAAAAAACCTTTTAGGACCTGCGATCACTGATGAGGCATGGCTCAACGAGAGAAGAAACAGCTGCAGACATCAATTAACAACTGAAACATGGACTGTACAAAGTATGAATCTAGGAAAATTGGAAGTGATTAAAAACAAATAGAATGCATAAAGTCTTTACTGAGCTGAAATGGACTGGTGTTGGGTCATTTTGATCAGAAAATCATATGTTTTACTGTGCTGGCAATGACATACTCAAGAGGAATGGTGTTGGATTCACAGTCAAAAAGAATATTTCAAAATCTCTCTCAAAGTACAAGGCTGTCTAGTGAAGAAGAAATCTAAGAATGTTACCAATGTCTTCATCTGAAATTGATAAAACATGCAGTCATGATGTATTGATATCTATTGGCGATTGGAATACAAAGTTGGAAGCAAAGAAAGAACAGGGCTGAGCCCCAGTGGCATCATGGTTGTGCGTGGGACTGCAGCCCACTGGGCTGGCGGTTCAAATCCAGCAGCAGCTCTTCAGGAGCAAGGCTGGGCCTCCAACTCCCACCAGAGGGCAGTGATGCCTCACCCCAAAAAGAAGAAGGAACAGTAGTTGGAAAATATGGACTTGGCGGCAGAAAGAAAATGGGAGATTGCATGATAAAATTTTGCAAGGTCAACTGACTTCTTCATCATAAATACCTTTTTCCAACAACATAAAAGGTTGGGGACTTTTCCAGATGGAATACAAAGAAATCAAATTAACTACATCTGTGAGAATAGATGATGGAGAAGCTTAATTGATGATCTGCCCCATAGGCCAGGGCTGACTGTGGGGCAGATCATCAATTGTTCCTATATTAGGTTCAGATTGAAGTTCAAGTTCACGAGAGTCAAAATACCAACTGGAGCATATTACACCTTAATTTTGAGAACATCTCGGGTGCATACTTAATGCATTAAACACTAGAAGCTGAGGAGCAGTGGGAGGACATCAAGAACATCATACATGAAGAAAATTTTCAAAAGGTCAGTAAGAAGACAGGAAAGAAAAAAAAAGATCCAAGTAGTTGTTGGAAAACACTCTGAAATTGGTCTTGATTATTATGGCAAATGGAAGAAATGAGGAAGTCAAAGAACTGAACAGAAAGTTTCAGAGAGCAACTGGAGAAGACAAAGTAAACGACTACAATGAAATGTGCAAAGACCTAACGTGAGCAAACCAAAGAGGAAAATACTCAT
This sequence comes from Nesogale talazaci, assembly GCA_004026705.1. Classification (NCBI taxonomy): domain Eukaryota; kingdom Metazoa; phylum Chordata; class Mammalia; order Afrosoricida; family Tenrecidae; genus Nesogale; species Nesogale talazaci. Next base: position 31,541 of record PVJH01010534.1, read on the forward strand.
ACTTTAAACTGAAAGAACTAAAGAAAAAAATTCAAGCCTTGAGTGGAAATATTTAAAGATTCCATGGGCAAGATCTTGAGTGACGCAGGAAGCACCCCAAGAAAATGGAAAGACTGAGAGTCACTGCACCAAAAACAACGAATTAGCATTCAACCATTTCAAGAGGAAGCATATGCAGGAGAACCATTGTGCTGAAGGAAGAAGAACAAGACTCCAGGAGTTGCCAGCACACCAATGGAAATGTTTCAACAAGCTGGTGAAGCACTAGTGACTAGAAGCACTCATTTGTTGATGCCAAGAAACTTGGAAGACAGCAACTTGTCCAGCTGTCTGGAAGAGAGCTGTACTTGTGCCCATTCTAAAGAAAAGGATGCTCAAATTATAGAAAAATATCATTGAGACCACACGAAAGTAAAATTATTCTGAGGTTCATCCAACAGCAGTTGCTGTTGTACCTTGATAGGAGGCTGCCGGAGGTTCAGGCCAGATTCTGAAGAGGAGATGGAAGAAGGGCTAGTATTGCTGATATCAGATGGGCATTGGCTCAAGGCCTCTGCATACTTATAGAAAGATGCCGACTTGTGTTTCATTGACTATGCAACAGCACCGAACTCCGTGGATTATAACAAACTATGGACGGTCTTGTTCTCCTTCTTCTGAATGGGAATTCCAGAACACTGCATGAGGTTCATTGGAACATGGACACGGATCAAGAGGCAGTTATGCAAACAGAGCAAAGCCATACGCCATGGTTTAAGATCAGGAGAGGTGTGTGTCAGGCTTGTATCCTCTCACCATTCTTAAACTGTATGCCGAGCAAATAATCAAAGGCTCACTAACAAATAATCAGAGCCTTCGATATACAGATGACATCATTTTGCTTATTGAAAATGAGGAGGGCTTGAAGCGCTTGCTGATGAAAGCCAGCAACCGTAGCCTTCAGTGTGGATTACAACTCAGAGTCAAGAAAACCCAGATCCTCACAACTGCACCAACAGGTGACATCATGATGAACAGAGAAAAGATTGAAGTTCTCAAGAGTTTAATTTGGCTTAGATACACAATCAATGCCCATAGTCAAGAGACCAAATGACACATTCCATTGGGAAAACATGCCGCATAACACCTCTTTGAAGTATTGAAAAGCAAAGATGTTCGAAGAACTAAGATGTGTGTGCCCGACCCACACCACGGTACTCTCAATTGTCTCCTGTGCTTGTGAAAGCTGGACATCAAATCAGGAAGACTGACAAGGAATCAAGCATTTGAACTGTGGGGTTGGTGAAGATCTTGAGAGATGTGTGGACTGCCTAAAGAACAAGCATCTGTTTCAGAAGAAATGCAACCACAATGCTCCTTACAAGGCCAGGATGGTGACACTTTTCCTCAGTACTTTGGACATATTCTCGGGAGGGATCTGGAGAAGGACATCATGCTTGGTAAAGTGGAGGGGCAGGGAAAAAGAGGAAGGCCCTAGCTGGGCTCCAACAGTGGGCTCACACATGGGAGCCACGGGGAAAGGCGGGGCAGAACTGGGTGGGGTTCCAGTCTGTGGTCGTCATGAGTCAGGACGAGGTGAGTCAGTCAATGGCGTCTAACAATAAAATGACTTCAAGGGAGTTGTGCCTCAGAGGGTACATCGGTCTTCAATGACTAAGAGAGAAGGACACTTTGGTTACCATGATCCCTGTTGGCCGTGGACCTCAGCTTGGGCATTCCAGCCTGGAAGAGTCCTCCTAAACCGGGTGGGCCGCCACCTCCAAAACTTCCACCGCCTCCACCACCTCCTCCACCAAATCCGCCGCCTCCGCCACCTGCACCAAAGCCTCCGGATCCACCAGCACCGGCTCCTTTAGGTTCTGCAATGGAAGAATGCACTCTTTTCACATGGATGCATGCATGAGAACAGCCCCCAGCCCCCAGAGTGTACTTCACAAGGCTAGCACAAATAATACTACAACAATAAGATGGGGTGCTGGGTGCACTGGGTCTAGGCTGGACAACCGGGATGTCTTCATTAAAATGCAGGGTCACTGTTCCCCTGATCATGAAGGGGAGGTTTTCTTTCCATCCGGGCTGGTCACGGATGGAGTAGAGAAAGAACCAGACTTGTCTACATGCCCTGCCAACTGTTCTACATCTGAACTTTCAACTCCCCCAAAAAAGGATCTTCAAAGAATGAAGGTCAGGAAGGTAACCATATTTTGATAAAATATGACTAAAAAAGTGAGGAGGGAAAGAATACAAAGAATAAAGAAGGAAATCCCATAATCTTACTCCATAGAAAATATTCTATAATTTGACTCCTTGGGAACACTGTTCTATTTTCCCCTGTTTGAATTTTTTTCATGTTCTATGTATTTTTTTCTTAAAATTAAGAGCAGATTTAATTAACAGGTTTCAGCCTTTTTATTATCTCATTCTTTTTTTTGCCAATATCCCTGGTGTCATTAAATATTCTTTGATATGTGTAAAATTATTGCATTGTATTTTTTTTGTTTTGTATTTTGGGGGGGGGGGGCATCACTGCCTCCGGTAGTCATGGGAGCTACCCAGCACTGCTCCTGAGAGCCTCCGCTGGATTTGAACCGCCAAGCCCGCAGGCTGCAGTCCAGCACTCAACCACTTACGCCACCAGGGCTCAGGCGATTGCACTGTATTTTAGAACATGGATACACTGTGATTTATTTAATAATATTTTTTCTGTTGGTTTTAAGTTCCTTGACATGTTACAATATCTGTAAAATGTTTACCTGAATTTCTGATTATTTCTTTAGGATAAATTAGGAGTAAAATTATTGGGCCAATGCTTTGAGAGTTTTGATACATAATTACAAAACCACTCCACAAAGTCTCCCATCAGAAGTATATGAAAAGGAAAAATGTAACCAATCTCACTGAATAATCTACGTAGAAACTGTAAAATAAAAATCTAGTTTGCTATTTAAACTCTCATCTTAAATATATATATTTTAAAGTACAGAAAAATAATTATTTTTAGTATCCTGTCAATACCACATTTTAACATTTTAAAAATTATTTGCAATTTGAAAAAGATTTTTATTTTCCCTGGGAAATTAGTGAAAGAGTTTTAGATGCACAAAAACAGGAGAAGGAGGAATAGAAAACAATTACTAAGCATGTTCCCCAGTTTTTGGGATTATTTCTGCCCTTTTGAGCTATTTGGCAACTCCTTACGTTATATTGCTAATAATACAAAAGATCTTTGTCCATAAAAATGCAAAGTAGTTTATTACTGTCCAATTGATTGACATTTATTTGTCTGCATATATGTAGTACTTTGAATTCTTTGAGTTGGTCATAATATCTTAATGATTCCCTCACTAATTAATGACTTATATAAAATCTTTAATTGTGTGTATTTTAAAGTTACAATGGCAACTATTATACTCTTTTTAAAAGGAACCTTTTAATAACGTATATGCAAGTTGTGTTAGCATTTATGAAGTTAAACTTTGTTTAAAGTGTACCCCACCTACACACACACACACACCCCTCCTATTGAGTCCTTGGTAAGTATTACAGGAAATCTACAAATTAACCTGGGAGAATTACTACCTTTATGATATTTTGACATCATGTTTGGGAATGTGGTCTTTTCCTATTATATCATCTAAATTCTTCAGTAAAGTTTTTGGTTTTCATGACAGGGTTACTTGTTAGGTTTCTTGTTAGGCTTACTTCGAATTCATTTTTGTTCTTGTTGTGAAAGGTATATTTTTCCCTACTCTTTTTTCTTAATTGGCTATCATTAACATCAGGGATTTCGTGAGATGTCTAATAATAAGCTACCTTGCTGGATTTTCTGAATTAAAATTTCCTTGATATATTACCTTGGAATTTTCAGTAGTTATTTTAGTTTGTAGGAGCCTTAACAGCAAGGTCAGCAGTTTGAAACCACCAGCCACTCCACGGGAGAAAGACAAGACTTTCTACTCCAAAACACGGTCCAGGATACCCACCGAGGCAGTTCTAGCCTGTCCTATTTGGCCACTATGAATCAGAATTGACTCGATGGCAGGGAATTTGGTTTTGTGTTTCTATTGGTCTGCAAAGAATGAAGACTTGTTTCCTCTTTTCAAGTTGTATAATTTCATCTTATTTATATATAAGTAGTCAATTACGATGATGGTTGAACTTCCAATTACAATGTGAATAATTAGTATCTCTAAAGGCACCCATGTTTTATTCTAATTTTTTTGTGGGCATCACTGCCCCCTGGTGGGAGTAGGAGGCCCAGCATTGCTCCCGGAGCAGCAGCTGGATTTGAACTGCCAACCCTGTGGGCTGCAGTCCCGCACACAACCACTACGCCACAGAGGCTCAGCCTGTTTTATTCCAATTTTAATGAAAATATCTCTGCTGTTTCTAAATTAAATATTAATTATTGGTTTAAAATAGCTTTAGAAATATTCACTGTATGTATTGATCATGATGGGAGTTGTATGAACCCCCAATAAAATAAAATGATTTATTTTTTTTAAAAAGGAGGGGGGAAAGAGGAGCTTATACCAAGGGCTCAAATAGAAAATATTTGGAAATGAAGGTGACAACATGTGTACAAATATGCTTGATATAAATGATGTATTGAATGTTATAAGAGCTGTAAGAGCCCCCAATAAAATTATTGGGAAAAAATATTCACAATAAGTAAATACCCTTCCATGTTAGGTTTTTAAGACTTTGTAATGATGTTGACTTATCTACTAAGTGCCTATTTGGTGTCAAAAGGGATGATTATATATTTTTTCTTAGTTGAGGAGATAAATTACTAGACTTTTTAACATTAGCCCTTCATCGTGGTGAATTACTATACTATCTTTTTACAAATTTTTATTTCACATCCTCTCATAAATGATCAGAAGTGGTCTATAGCAGGATTTCTTAACATTGGCACGACTAACATGTTGTGCTGGATCAGTCTTTGGAGGACCGTCCTGGAATTGTCAAATGTTACCAGCATGCCTGGCCACGACCTGGCCTCTAGATGTCAGTAACACACCCTCCATCTCCACCCCGCCCCCAAGTTGGGACCTAGGAGAAGGTTCCGGGCCTGTGTCCCGCCGTTGAGAACCACTGAGCTACAGCTTTGTGTGTGTGTGCCCTCTGCTGTTGATGTAAGGATCGTGTCCCTTTCATCACCCCATCAGAGGGTCTCCCTCTCTGCCTGGTTTGGAAACCATTTGTTCAGCCTTTCAATTAGCTTCCCTAAAATCTGAAAGAGTTTTCCAGCACTGATGAAACCATAATGGCTCCAAGGCTTTATTGGAGAGAAAATCATTTGATAATTGTGGCAGGTAGGTTTATTGTGCCAACCTGGCCAATAGGAATATGTGGGATTTGTCAGGTCGCAGTTTGATTGGAGGGCAAAGAGATAAATGACTTGCAAGGCCCGCCCTCTTCCCACCCCCCACCTCCCCTCTTGGTCTCTGATGATTGGAGCTTGTGTGTGGCTGCTGTTGCTAGTTCTCTGTCTTAATCTGTGAGTTACACTACCCGGGGCCCAGGCCAATCCACGGATAGTGTCGCTTGAGCATGAAGCTGGTGGATTCTGTCACCTCGCATTGCTTGCGTTCAATATTCCATCCGGACCTGCTTTGCTAAGCTCCTAAGCTACTAACTGTTGGTGACCCACTCTGTTGCTTTCTGTGGGTGGAGTCTGTGTGTCTTGCTCCAGAGAGGACTCTGCTCTCTGCTTCCCTTGATCTTGGACCTGGCAACCCACATGAGCCGAAGGACTTCCAGCATATTAACTCTTCCATGGAAGTGCATTGAATTGAGTCCTCTGAACTGCTGTATGGACTAATTAGCTGTTATATTCCTTCTCGCGGTATAAACATGTATCAATATAGATTAGATTTATAATTATATAAACATATATTTATATATTATAAAATTTATATTATATATAAATCATAAGTGCCATGGTTTCATTTCTCTAGAGAACCCTGCCTAACACAAACATATTGTCAACCATTTCTGTGATCATTGACGGAGCCATCCTGAGTGAATTTTGGTAAATTTGTATTTTTCTTAAAAAGGTAATTTTGTTAAGATTGCAAATGTATGAGCAGATAACTCGATACTTTTCATTGAGCTTCTCTCAGATTGACCCAACTCAATGAAGTGCCGCTGTGCTGTTCCCATGCTTGGTTGTGTATTGGGATGGTTGTGATCCAGGTTTTCCTAGCCCGTCTTAGTCTGGAAACCCCACTGTAACCTGTTCTGTGGATCTCCTTTGTGGAAGGCGAGGATTCATTGGGCCACCCCTACCTCTAACTGCACAGTAATGTCTTGCATTTGAGGAACCCTCCTTTGAGTCTCTTGTTGTAGCGCCTTCCTGAGATCTGTTATTTAGATTTCTGTTATCTTTAAAACTGGACTTATCAACAGCGTATCTGTGTTTATGCTTCATCCTTTCTAGGTGTGGAGCTTTCTGGGGTGCTTATGGGGACACTGGTGACGGAAGAAATAGTCCGATTCTGAACAGATGATAACAATCTTACCGAAAAGGATAAATCAAATGGAATACCAGTGTCTGGAAGTGAATGCAGAATTGCTTCCACAAAAAATTTAAATTTTTTGCAAAGTTTAATTATTACCTACACGGCTGGCAATATCCTTATCATTCCTACACTCAGAAACTCACAACTCACTGCCATAGAATTGATTCTGACTCATAGCGACCTGGTGCTTTTTATTAACTCATGATACATGTTGGGATACTGCCCTGATCATAGGATGGACGCATGAGCATGGTGTTGCAAATTCAAAGAGGTCACTGCACTTTCAGAAGTCATCCATTTGCTCCTTACCCCCATAAGGTCTCTGCCCAGAGTCTTGGGCTATCTTCCAGACAGAGACTCTGAAGCGGAGGATAGTATACTGGGTGCAGGTTACCTAGTCAGTAATTAAATTTCAGGATAAGGCTCAAGTCAAGCACCATCAGACATAGTCATGACCCTCACTTTGACACAGAGCCCAGGGAGGTCTCACTGCAAAGAGGCAGACCCCTGGCTGGGCTTTTCAAAGGGCTTGTGACAGGATGTTGTTTGTGTGAGGCTGTCCAGGGGATTCCAGCTCAGAGAGCTCTGATGTGACGGGGCAGATTGGTGTCCTAGGGCTTTCCTGGCTGCGATCCCTACAGAAGCAGATCACCTGGTTTTTCTCCCAGTTACGGGGGTGGGGGTGTGTGTCGAAATGCCTGATTCTCAGTTAGCAGCTAGGTGCCTATGTGTTGCACCACATGGACCCTTGACATCAGTATAGGTACCCAATTAAGTGGCAGGTAAAGGCACCTGACTTATAGTGACCCTATAGGATAAAGTGACCAGATTTTAAGTGGGACACCATTGACCAGGAGGTGGGGTTCTTGATGAAAAATTTGGTCTATATGGAGCAACAAAAATTTTCATATTTTCATAGAATGCAAAAACAGCATTGTAAATGTTTATTTTAATTTTACGATGTGGTGGGACGCAGATGAATTGCTAAGAAGCGGGACGTCTGTTTACTTTCCTATAGAACAGATTAGAATTGCTCCTTGGAATTTCTGAGCGTGTAGATCTCTACACGAGAGGACAAGCTCGTTTTAAGCGGTGGAGCAGCTGTAGCTCTGACCTGGCCGTCAGCAGTGCAGGACTTGACCTGCTGTGCCACCTGGGCTTCTTGACACTAGAGCATGGTCTCGGCCCATGCTTCACTCTATTGGAATGCTAGTATCAAACAGTCCTGTGGTTGGGGACTCTTGTCTGTTGATGCATGTCCTACACTGCCCCGGAAAGCATTTGGGTGGAGAAAGAAACGTGTGCTCTCCTTTCCTCTCTCTCCAAACTCTTGGGTAAGCAGGTCTCCCATCTCTCGAACGGCCTATGCCGGACCACAGAGCACTTTCATGGGCATTATCTCACTGGATGCTCAAAGTAAACTAGTGAGGTCAAGGGGGAGGGGGGGCTGTGGTAGCATCGCCACGCTCCCAAATGAAGGCAGGCAAGAAGGCCTGGAGAGGATATGTGATGGCTGTGCCAGGATGGGCACCCGTATTCCTGGACCCCAAGGCGATGGCCCATTCCACATTTCATGCTCCCTCCTGAGCTGCAGAAGAAGGGGGCCAGGGTTCAATGTCACAACGGGTTGTGAGCAACTCAAGAGAATGCCTGCTGTGTGTGTTGGACAAAGAATTATTATCCTGGCTTCCTGCAGCATTCGGGCTAGCGTTAGAGCTCTGGCCAACAATGAGGGACAGAGTCCCTTGTTCTGCTAGCTTGGCAGCTGTTGTTAATAATAAAGAGAAACAACCCCCCCGCCCCCACCCAACTTGTTGTTGTTGTTGTTGTTGGTATGGGCAGGGTTGATTGGTAGGCCATAACCCTCTGGAGAAGAACCTCCTCACTTACTGTCGAGAATCGGTGCGCTCCTGTCATTGGTAACGGCCTTCTTGAGTTTCTTCCCTTTGCTGATGTCCGAGAGGAGGGCATTTCTCCCAGCCTGCTCCGACCTGTTCAACGTGGGCTTTTCGGTATTGGCCTGAAAGGAAACCAGGCAGACTCACATTCGACTTGCTGAGAAAAACCAGGTACGGCCACGTTCAGCTGGGGCCCAGGCCGTACTGCAAGCTTATTACTAAGCCTCTTGGCAAGAGCTATAAATTCCCTGCCCGTCTCAGTGCCCCGTGTCACTGTTTTAAGACCCAGATGTTGGGGGAGCAGATGCAGCTGTAAATTACACTCATTTGGAATGCAGGAAGAGTTAGGGCCTGACAGAAGTCTCTGAAGATTCACATCACCATCTGGCGGTAACCCACTGAGGCCGGGCGGCAGCGTGGCTTACACAGGAGGAGGGTGGGGAAGCCAGATCCTCCAAGAGAGCACCAGGCTCCTTTCTCCTGCCTGCATCCTGAGCCACTGCCGCCCCTGCCCCCTGTGCAAGCTCCCCTGTGCAAGGGGAAAATCAGCTCCAGTCTCAAATGCTCGGTCAGCTGTCAGCACGGTGCAAACAACCCACAGATTTACTTCACTTCGCATCTTTTCCTCCAGTTCTTCCCTCTCCCCACTATCATGATCTCAATTCTGCCTTACAAATCCGGCTAGACCAGAGGAGGTACACTGGTACAGAGAGGACCTGAAAACATGGGGAAGCCAGGAGAGATGATCCCTTCAGGACCAGTGGTGAGAGAGGAGATACTGGGAGGGTGGAGGGAAGGGGGGTGAACAGGGGGAACCAATGATAAGGATCTACATATGACCTCCTCCCTGGGGTATAGACAATAGGGAAGAGGATGAAGGGAGACATGGGACAGTGTAAGATATGAAATAATGATAATAATTTATAAATTATCAAGGGTTCACGAGGGAGGGGGAAGGGGAAGAAAGGCAAAAACTGAGGAGGTGATGCCAAGGGCTTAAGTAGAGAGCAAATGTTTTGAGAATGACGAGGGCCACAGATGTACAAATGTGCTTGACACACAATGGATGGATTGTGATGAGTTGTTTGGGCCCCAATAAAATGATTAAAAAAAAAAAGATAACGAAAACACAATCCACTGAACGTGTTAGAAGATCATTCCCGTGGCGACACTGTTGGAGTTGTTTCTTAGGAAAATGTCCGTCCTGTGGACTGAGGTTAAGTGGTGTCCAGGCCTAGGTGTTTTGAAAGACACACAATTGTATAACCCCCACCACACTGTAGGGAACAAAGGCAGAGCATGTTCCATGACGTATTATCCAGCCCCTTTGACCTACGATGTTTACGGACAGCTCATTCCCTTCTGGGCTCAGCACACTGAAGATTATGAAGGGGATGAGGGTATGGCCCTCAAATGTCTGGATGTTCCTTACATGTCCAGAATTCCGGGTAGAATGTCCTTCTATGAAAATGAGACTTTTTGTTTGTTTGTTTGTTTGTTTTTTGTGCATCACTGCTCTCCGGTGGTAGGAGTAGGAGGCCCAGCCCCACTGCTGGATTTGAACCTCTGTCCCAGTGGGCCGTAGTCCCACGCACAACCACTACGCCACGGGGGCTCAGCCCCGAAAATGAGACTTTGATTCTTTAGGATTGTTTTAGGGAGTGGCATGAAAGCCCACTCACAAACCAGGAAGCAGGCATTTGTCTCTGTCACTCTTGCAATTTCTGGCCTGCACCTGGCCCCTCCTGTGTGGAGTCTGACCAATGCCTGCCTACTCCAAGGTCCATGAGGAGTCTTTCTAGTTCAACCCCAGACATTCCTGAATGGATTCAATTTCAGAGATGCCAATATCCTATTGCTTATTCGTGTTAGAGGCAGGGGGAGAGCTAAGATAAATTCTAAGTAGGCCTATAAGAATTACTGTGTGTTAATGTAGGAGGGACCTAGAAGAATTAAATGACAGAGTGTTACATGCTCATGACATTAGCAGTCAGCATCCCTGTATTGGTTACTATGGGCCAGGCATGGCTTCTAGCACTTTCTGTGCATGAATTCAGTTCATCTTTATCCATCCAGAGTTATCTCCGTTTCACAGACATGGAAGTGCAGGCAAAGAGAGAGGGAACCCTGAAAGGCTGAGGTTCTCACGGAGGCAGTCTGGCTCCGCAACTTCCTGGAAAGCTGATGGAAATACCCTTTCCTCATGAGCCTCTACCAGTTCCCTGAAGCCACCCTGCTATGAGCTTCTTGGCTCTCAGTCCAGAAATGCTCTTTGCATTTATAGGCTAACTGTTGCCAATGGAACCATCTCTTGTTGGGGTTTAGAAAATAGTTTTGTAATTACCTACTGTCTCCATTTATGAAAAAACCTGAGGTCCAAAGGGGTTACATGGCTTGCTCAAATGAGACATCCTAACAGTTTGGGACCAGCAACCTTCAGTGGCCTCCTGTGTTGCCTCAAAACTGATTGTGACACTTGACCTCCTGGGACACTAACTTCTCCCAAGGGCCTCCTGGATCCTTTATTGCATAAATCCACTAAGACAATGTCTTCTGATGTGCACCAGCCCGTGCTTCCTTTTCCATATCCAATTTCTACAAGATCTTGCATTTGTTGGGTAGCCAGGAGCCAAGATGAGTCCACTTAGGAAGTAGAAATCTAGATACCAGGCTAGAAGTGTGTGTGTGTGTGTGTGTGTGTGTGTGTGTGTGAGAGAGAGAGAGAGAGAGAGAGAGAGAGAGAGAGAGAAAGAGAGTGTGTGTGTGTGTGTGTGTGTGTGTGTGTGTGTATAGGGGTGGAGGCACACATCTGTTGGTGAGAAACACATCTGTTAAAAAGAGAAAAAGAGAAGGGCAGGAAAGGGGAAAATTTTATAAAGAGGAAGAAGTAAGACCAGACAATATTTTTTAAGAGATGCACTTTCAGACATGACAAAACCTAGGTCTTGTCCTGCCCTGAAGTTACAGGTCATTCTAGTGACAGAACGGCTCCTATGAACCCATGTTGGGGCCAGCACGTGGAATGAACACACTGTTTTCCTGGGTGGACACAGGAAGACCTAGAGGTAATTCACACCCCACATTGGGAGTGAGCATGATATGAGACCTTAGATAGTAAGATAACTTGGTGTTTGTGGTCGCTGGACCTCAGGGTTCAGCTTCCTCTGGGAAGGCTCACACAGTTAAGCCAGAATACAGACAAATGCACACATGGTAGGCTCTGATTTCTCTTGACATACTCTTTGCAGAGATAATGGCCAGCGAGGGGAAACTTACCAGTGCAAGTGTTGGGGGCGGTGGGGGTGCTGGCGGGGGAGGGACAGGCATCTTAGAGGGTTAAACTTTCAACAGTCTCGCCGATAAGTCTATAAAAACAAAACACAGTCATGCATTAGGCATTTGAGCAATACTCTCTCCTAATATACCCTCCCAGTCCCCCATCAAAGAGGCAGACAGACGGTCACACAGGCCGACTGTTCTTGAGAAGATAGAGAGTCAAACACACACCAGTGCAATAGTGTCCACATGTACCACGCAGAGACACCATTACAGCTTCCAGTCCCTGTAACCATTCTTTGCCCTCCCATTCTGAATTAGCATACAACTTATCAATGTCAGTTTTCATTGCCATAACTGCTATAGTATTTTTGGACCAATATCTGCTCTGACCCCTCCCTGCCACCCCTCCCTACCATCGAGTTGATTGCTTCACCCTTCTCCTGCAGGGCGGCTGGTGATTTGGAACTGCTGACCTCACAGTTAGCAACCCCAAGCGTCACTCACGGTTCCACCAGGGCTACTTCCGTCCACCTCTAGTGATGCTAATGAACTATGGGCTCGATACATTTGCCCTTTCTTATCTTTTTGTATAACTGAGAGGAGGCAGTGCAATATTTGTCCTTGTAGGAGGGATTACTTGGATCAGCATAATGTCTTCAAGTTCCATCCATCCTGTAGCAGGCATCAAGACTTCTTTTCTCCGTCTGGTTGAGCAGCAAGCCATTGTATGCATGGACCGCCTTTTGTTTGCCCTTTCATCTGTTGATAGATATTTAAGTTGTCTCTCCCTCTTGGCTATTGTGAATACTGTTCATGATGGGAACACTGGTTGTACACATGTCCTGTTTGTGTCTCTGCTTCTAAGTCTTTGGGGGCATTCACCCCAGAGTATAATGGCTATTTCATTTGGTTTCCTGTTTTTTTTTGTTTGTTTGTTTCACACAGAGGCCAACCCTTCCAAGCTCCAAGAAACTCATTGCTGTCAAATCAATTCTGACTCATAGAGACTATGGGACAGGGTAGAACTATACCCCTGTGCGTTTACAAGGCGGGCTCTTTAGAAGAGTAGAAAGTCCTATCTCTCTCCCTTCAGCAGAGGCAAAATCAGCTTTGCACCCTTCCGAAGAGGTTTGCTGCCCTACAGGACTCTGGCAGGGCAGCCTTTTGAGGCAACATGCCTGGAGAGACTGACACAGATCTCTCGGGTGTCCGGCTGCTCAGTTCCACCAGAGCCACGCCAGGTCACTGCAGGGGGAGATGGAAACGTACCCTGGCAAAGCCAGATGGCAAGCACATTTGTCTCAAGTGACTCCTCGTGTCACTTCCATGGCATCTTTTCTGGTTCTCCCGGCCCCAGTCTTGTCGTCGGCCCCTCTGCAGTTTTCCCCTCGTTTCCCATAAGCCCTCGTGCAGCCCGCAGTCTGTTTCAGGTCCGAGTGTGCACGCTGAGATGCTGTTCTGCGCCTAGATGAACTCTTACAGGCGCAGACCGGGCTGCCGGCCGGCTTCTCCGCCGCGGGTTCAGAGTGCCGCACCGTCGGTCCACAGCCCAGAGCGGCCCCAGTATCCACCGCAGGGCTCCCCGCTCTTGCAAGACCAGCTTCTTACAGCCCAACAGCTCTGTTTCTATGGACACCGTCCCCCGTTTCAAACAGCCACGTCAGCTTTCTTTTAGTCTCAAGGTTGCTTTTTGTAAACAATCTAGGTTGTTTATTTTATTTAGAAATGTTTGACCATTTAATTAATTTGCATACTATGTCATTCAGCAGTTTCAATATCTTAGAGTTGTGCTGAAATAGTTCTCGAATGGCAGAAAAACGATTTGCCAAAAATGTGTATCAACAGAAAGGTAAAGGGGACAGGCTCCTCCCTCGGAAGCACACAGTTTGTGTTGCACCACTGCCAGCTGGCGTGCGCTCTGCGCACAGAGACGGAACGTGAGCATTAGTGGACTTGCCGCTCATTTGCCCCCATCGACCCCCAGAGGACAGCGTGGAACTGCCCCCGTGGGTTTCCGGGGCTGTCCATCATTCCGGGAGCAGAAAGCTTCCCCCATTCCTAATGGAGCAGCTGGTGGGCCAAAACTCCTGACCTGGGGGTTTGCAGTCCAGTGTGGAGGCTCTTATTTGGACTCTCCACAGCTGTTGGGAAACAGGAAGTGGACAATTTGGAATTGCTCTGTCCTAAGTGGGCTGTTGAGAAGATGAAATCTGATTAAACTCTTCCTCAGTAACAACAGCTGCGACCCAGGGCAGACCTGTCCTGTCTCTGACTCTTACACTCATTTTTGACTGCGCTTTCCCTAGTTTACGCTGAGGCTCACAGGAATGAAGTCACTAAGGGCCTCGCACATGGGGATTCATTGAAAGCAGGCTCTTTGGATCACTGCTCTTTCCATTGGATACCGGGCTCATTGCCCTCCTCTCTTTGCATGGCCTGACATGTATTTTTAGGTAGGTAAAGCATTAACAGTGTTGCAAATATGTCCATGACTATATGGTGAGTACAGAATGCGGGACAAAGAGATGGCCATTTCTTCATCAAAGGCTTGAGGGAATGAGTTGCTGGGTTTGGGATCACAGGATCATAGCCTTAGGGGGGCACTGAGGTCCACTGGCACAGGGTCTACATCCTACTTAGAGGGAACAGGGGCTGGGGTCTTACACGCTGTGAGTGGCCATCAAAGGTGCAATGATTGGCCTCTGCACATCGGGATCAAACAAGATCAAAGAAAATCAAAGATGCATGAAGACAATGAGTTCAGAAGACCAAGAGGACCATGCTAATCCCATCTTGTGTGACCCTCTGAGCACCAGAACTAGATCGAAGCCGACAGGTCTAAAAGGGATCATAGATAAAAGGGAAGGTAAAATGTGAAACAAACTCAAAATAATGAAAAAAAGTCAAGCTTGCTGGTGTGATATAAGCAGGTAGAACCTCGGAGACGATTGCCCTGAGACATCTTTCCAGACTGGATCTGCACTCATTCCCATGGCTCAGATTTCAGTCAAACCAATAGACAGCCCTATAAGATGCACAGTGATCCTTGTACATTAATGAGTGAAGGTACCATTCATTTAAGCAATCAGTCCCAGGGGATCAGAAGGGCAGCATTTGCCTAGGGGTAAATCCCAGAAGGTAGAAGGGGCAGGAAAGGAGGAGGAATGGAAACAGTAAATACAGGGGACAGTGGGAGAGTGCTGTTCTGTTGTGGGGACCACAATCAATGTCACAGTACAAAATGTATATGAACTGTTGAATGAAATACCAATTTGTTCTATAAGCCTTGACTCAAATCATAATTAATAATTTAAAAAGAAAAAGTACTGATACCTCACCTCAAAACTAGGCCAAATTCTCTTTGGGATAAGGAAGTGTCTTAGATAAGAATTCCTTTAAGAGATATTTCTTAAATTGCTGGTTTCTATCTGACACCAATTAGTAAGCCATGGAGAATAATGGCTGGGCTCTTTGGGTTCAAGTGGTCACTATAAGCAGAGTGGGCAGCTCAGAAGTGGTTCTCTAGTGGGAAACATGCTCAGGGGCAATGGAGTAGGATTTCAGAGATCTGAAACTCAATTTGGGTTCAAGTCACTGAAAGATAGAGGAGCCAAACTCATGGAATTGACAGAGCTGAATTGGGGAATTTCCAGGGTAGGGTGTTAGCCTGCTGTGCTCAGGGGGGTCCCAGAGATAAACTCCACAGACACTTCACCCCTGTGCTTGATGACTGGTCCCTCAAGACTAATCTATTTGGTCTGATTCCATGTTCATCCAGTGATGTCCTGGCACCCAAGAGGAAAGTGGATGCTGGTCAGCTAACAGAAACCTCTTATGAACTTGGTCCTCATGAATCAATCTGGGCTATAGTGGTCCCCTTGAACCTCTGTCCTGTGTAGCTCACAGGCAGATGGTGCATGTGGAGTCTCTTGCCGGGGCCTAGCCCTCTGAATAAATCCTTTGATCTGTTTTAAAACTTTCTGTAGTTGCCGTCAAGGTACTGTCTGTGCCTTGACTTAGAAATCAACCTCTGGGCTATGGCTTCAGGTGGGGCTGTGTCAACTTCGTGATCCAGATGGCTGGTGTGGGAGAAACAGGGTGGTCATGGTTGGGTCAGGACCAGGGCAACTTTTCATCTTTCAGTGAGAAACTCTACAAAACGAAAATAAAAACAAAACTCTGCCATGGATTTGACTCAGATTCATGGTGAATCCATAGACAGGATAGAACTGGCCCTGTGGGTTTCTACAACTGGAACTCTTTATGGGAGTAGAAAGCCTCTTCTTTCTCCCGAGGAATGACTGGTGGCTTTGAACTGCTGACCAGGCTGTTAGTGGCCCAACTCGGAAACTTTATACTGCCAGGGCTCAGCAGCCAGATGGTATAAAAGCACTGCTTCCCAAACTGGAGAATACCACAGTGTGTGTGTGTGTGTGTGTGTGTGTGTGTGTGTGTGTGTGCTGGAACAATCAGAGGTGAAAAAGCAGGTACATACACTTTACCCTGGACTATGGGCTAAGCCATTCAAGTTTTTAATTGCCAGAAAGGCACTGAATAGCTGGGGATTTTTTTCCTCTTTTTTTTTTGGCATCACTGCCCTCTGGTGGTCGTGGGAGCTACCCAGTGCTGCTCCTGAGAGCTGCCTCTGGATTTGAACCACCAAACCTGTGGGCCACAGGCCTGCACTTAACCACTTACGCCACCGGGACTCAGCCCCCTCTTCTTTTCTGAAGAGGGGGCAATAAGCCGAATATGTTTGGGAACTTGTGATGTAAGACTTCAGTGCCTTCCAAGAATAGTCCTTTCCCTCTAGTCTGCTGAGATCGGAGGTGAGCCAACTCCCTTTTCCAGGGTGATGTGTGTTTCAATTTTCTTTTCCCTACTTCTGCGAAAGCTCGGGGGCCACTGCCCCTCCCCCACTCCCTCCTCCGCCCCTAAGTGTTCCCGTCTCAGTGTTGAAAGGTGTTCCACTCACAGGTGCTTTTTGCTCCTTCTGAGTTGAACAGCTGCTGGGCGCTTGCCATCGCCACTTGACTAGCTAAGCCCTTGAGGGAAGCTTGTGAGAAACCCGACTCCAGTCTGGCCGCCTCCTCTCATGGATCAAAGAAGCAAGCAGTTATAAACTTAGACACCCACTAGGGAAGTCTATATGGTCCCTATGAGTTGAAATGAACTTGATGGCGGCTGGTTGGTTGGTGGAGTCTTGCGTGGCACAGGTGGTCTGGCTCTCAACTGGTAACTTGAAGTAGAATTCACCCACAGCAAGTAGCGGTTCTCAACCTGCCTCATGCCTCATGTTGTGGTGACTGCCCATCCAGAACATTATTTTCATTGTGATTTCATAACTGTCATTTTGCTACTGTTAAGAATAGGGCGACCCCCGTGAAAGGATCATTCGACCCCCAGAGGGGTCTTGACCCTCAGGTTGAGAACCGCTGACCTAGAGGAACCTTGGTAGCTAGGTATAGCAGTCTACTTAAAAAAAAAATCTCAGTTCCACTCTGACATACACAAGGTCACCATGAGTCAAAACTGGCTCCATGGAGGAAGCACACCAGCCCGTGTGATCACGAGGTATTGATGGGATCGGGTATCAGGCATCAAAGAACTAAAAATCATATCAATGTGAATGAGGGGGAGTTTGGAGTGGAGACCCAAAGCCCATCTGTAGGTAACTGGACATCCCCTTACAGAAGGATCACCGGGAGGAGACAAGCCAGTCAGGATGCAGTGTAGCACTGATGAAACATACAACTTTCCTCTAGTTCTTTAATGCTTATTCCCCCCTCCCCTCATCGTGATCCCAATTCTAACTTACAAGTCCAGTAAAACCAGAGCATGTACACTGGTTCAGATCAGATCAGGCTGGAAACCCAGGGAATCCAGAACAGATAAACACCTCAGGACCAATAATGAGAGTAGAGATACCAGGAGGGTCAGGGGAAGGTGGGATAGACATGGGGAACTGTTAACAAGGATCTACATATAACCCCCTCCCTGGGGGATAGACAACAGAAAAGTGGGTAAAGGGAGACAATGGACAGTGTAAGACATGAAAAAAAGTATCAAGGGTTCATGAGTGAGGGAGGGGGGGAGGGGGGAAATGAGGAGCTAAGACCAAGGGTTCAAATAGAAATAAGATGTTTTGAGAATGATGATGGTAACAAATGTGCAAATGTACTTGACACAATGGATGGATGGATGATGGATTGAGATAAGAGTTGTAGGAGCCGCCAAGAAAATGATTAAAAAAAAAAAAAAAGAACTGGCCCCATGGCAATTGTGCACCCCAAATTTTAAGAGGTGGACTTGCTTCCCTAGAAGAGCCCAACCACCCCAATGGAGTAGCATCCCCAAGCTTCGGCAGGGCAGGGGCTTCCCTCCATGGGTGGAGAACAGCCCACATCAGCATCAGCACCAGGGTGCACGGAGGGGCCTCAGCCTCAGAACCTCAGCCCTCACCCACCGGCCAGCCGCTCCTAGGAGGGGCCCTAGGACAAGGGAAAGGAAGGGGGCAAGGCTTCCCAACGTGCCCTCTGCACCAGAGGGGCTCTGTCCTGCATCTGTGCCTTCTGAGAGCCTGGAGCTGATGCTGCTAGGCGTTGTCAAGTTGGTTCCAACTCATAGGATCTCTCTGTAGAGCGGAACAAAGCACAGCTGGTCTTGTGAGAGTCGCATACTTGTCTGCCTGGGGCCCAATGCTGCAGCCACTGTGCCTGTCCATCTCGTCGAGGGACTCCCTCTTCCTGATGACCTTCCACTCTACCAAGCATGATGTCCTTCTGCAGGGACGGCTCTCTTCTGAGAACAACTCCTGCCATCCTCGCTGCTAACGAGCATTTGGCCTGCGCTTTGTCCAGGGAAGGTTTGTTTGTTCTTTTGTCTTAATGCTGGAGGATCAGCTTGCCCTCCCACCCAGCCTCTGGGCCAGGCACTGGTCTGCTGAAAACATACCCTTTGGAAAAGGAATTTCATTTCAGAACAGTATCTTTTGAGGATCAGTGAGTGTCCCAGTGAGTGTCTGGCTGAGGGAATGCTGTATAGAAAAGAACTTTGGTTTTACCTGTGGCTTCATTGTGAACATTACAAGATAATGACTTTTTCATTTAATACTCATTAATTGATTTCTCAACCAAGAAATCTCCAAATGGTCACATACTAAGAAATTAAACAAAACAAACAGAAAGAGCTTGGATCTGAGGATATGTGAGGGGTTGCCAAAGTTTTAACTGAATAAGTTACTTACAAATCATCACATTCTTGGTGAAAAACGGCTGAAGGAAAGAGAGATTGTACCAATAAACTTTTTTTTAGGAAAGAACTTGTACTACAGCAGAGTGACTACAGCAGAATTATTTTACATAAATGACCCAAAGATTGAGATGTGTGACAGCTCTTGCCTGCACACAGACACACATTCATATATTTACAAACACACAGCCACATATACACCACACATACTGACATAGAAAAATCTCAAATTTTATTCATTTATTCTCAAAATTTATTCATACCTTAGTTGGTACACTGAGTTGAACTGTATGCCCCTAATATATGTTGCCGTTCTAACCACTCGGTATCCACGAATATAACCTTATTTAGAAATAAGTTCTCGGGCTGAGCCCCGGTGGCATAGTGGTTGTGCGCGGGACTGCGGCCCACTGGGACGGAGGTTCAATTCCAGCAGTGGGGCTGGGCCTCCTACTCCCACCACTGAGAGCAGTGATGCCCCCCCCCCAAAAAAAAAAAAAAAAGAAATAAGTTCTCTGCAGATGTAATCAAGTTATGAAGAGGTCACTACAGTGGACACTGGTAGAGACCGGTGTTTTTACAAGAAGAGTGAGGCGGGTGCAGGGGGAAGCTGGCAATAGGAAGCGATTGGTGTGGTGCCAGGAGAGGAACAGAAAGACTCCTCTGTGGAGCCTCCGGCGGAAGACCGGCAGTGCCCCACTGACTGTGAGGGACTACATTTCGGTGATTGGAGGCAACAGCCGTAGGAATGTAACACAGTATGGCTTTACAATCATTAGATCAACATCACAGTTCAACACGTTAGACACGATCCCAGACCTGTGAGCGCCTCTTCGGACACCAGAATGTGTATGATGGGTCACACATTGGGCTACCCCATGAGAAAGTCTGAGGTGCTCAGACCACGCCTCACCCCTGCAGGGGAAAGATTCCCCCCCATGCATTGGCCGACCAGAGGCTTCCCCACAGACCCAGTACTGTAGACTTCAGGCCTGCTGGGGAAACTCACGGTTCCTTCTTCAATGTGTCCATCTGAGAAAGCCAACTGGCCCCTGAATAAAAATAATCAACTGCCTTACAATCTAGAGAACTCATTTTAGGTTGAAATAAACTGCTCCTGAGTTTCTCAGTCAGATTCAAATTCAATCTCGACCGCTCAATGTGTGAGGCCCACCATCCAGAGTGACAGCGGGAGGAAAGAGGCCAACCTTCCCGCCATGAGCACAGCTAGCAATCCTCTGAAGGCCAGACACTAGTCCAGAAGGTGGGGACCAGATCAGTCAAGTTCAATTAGATAAGAGAAAGGTGTATCCAGTTAGATTGTTCACGACTTTGCATTATTAGAAAAAATATAAAGCATTTCACTCCATAACTCTTGCTCAAAGTCACCCTTACAGTGTAGCCTGTGTGAACAACACAGAACTGTACAAAGGTGAAAATAAAAGCAATTCTTTTCATCTGTTCTATTTAATGATGGAATGTCACTCTTGACAATGACCGAACTTTAGGTGGAAAGGGCCGGAAGTTCACAATACCTAGAAGTACTGCTTGTGGACACCTTGATGTATGTCCTTTCCACATATTAACTGCACATGCACACACAGTACATGCCAAAGCTTACACAAACACATTTAAAATGGACAAATTAACAAAAGGAAATGTATGGCTCATACCTACCTAGTATGCTAATGAAGGAAGGCTCTTAAACTCATGCTGGGTTACTACAAACGCAGCAAGTGATTGTGCGGCTTTACAGAGACAATGGCATTATAAAACGTAAAAATCACTAAGCAAACTCAGATTGCTGCTAAAACCCTGAAAAGTTAAAAAAAAAAAAAAAACCCTGTAGATTTGGGATTCCCACTCCCAGTTACTTGAGAGATGCTGCCGTGAGGCAAACTTAGGGGGATGCATTTAAGATCAGAAAACCATTAGAACCAATTAAGATGAATTTAGCTTTGCTCTTCAACTTCCGGTAAAAAGGTTCAACAGGAAAATGGGTGCGCACAGTAAACCACAGTCCTCCTGTTTCTTTAGCACAATCTCTTCACAGCTGCGGTTGCTTTTAGTTTCGACTTCTTGATGCCAGTCCCAGTGCGACACCTCTGCCCCCACCCCACCCCCCTCCCCAAAGTGCGTGTGGGTTGGTCATCTCACAACTTTTCAGTCTTTGCAGAAAGGTTTCTTCCTGTGATTGTTACGCTTCTTCTCTCTGGCTGAAGAAGGTCCTCACTCACAGGGTTGCAGCCGACGAGAAGTGACACAAGTGGAAAAAGAGAAATGACAGAGGCCCCTCAAGCGAAGAGGAAGCAGGCAGCAGAGAGCAGAAACCAACTCGACTTGGTCAACAGAAACAGCCTCACGGGGAGGCTTTATGGCGACCGCCCTTCCCTTCCTCTGAGCCCCGTGTGGGGCACCCACTGGCCAGGCATGCAGGGCTCTCTCTCTCTCCCTCTTTCATGGTTCATCGTTATCTCCAACAAGAGCCTAATGGAGTTCTGCTTAGACTGTCTTCTCAATCTCTGTGGGCCCCTGGCTATTTTAGAAATGCTTGTCTTAGAAAAACAGGTGATGAGGTATTTTTCAAGCGAGGTATGTTGAAGCATCTACAATGTGATTAAGGCTAGCTGGAAGCTGGGAAGCAAACTCACAATTTTCCTGTGAGAATAAGTGATGGAGAAATACAGTTGGCTGCCACTGAAGAAGAAATTGAAATCTGCTACCATGTATTTAATCAGAACATTAGGCAGTTATAGTGTCACAGAAATCCAAGAAGATGAAGGCTAGCTGAATGGTCTTGATACTTCTACTGAACTGGGGGCTGTCTGGGGGAAATGCTTCCTAATTTACCCATGTAACTGAAAAATGCCAGTTGTCTTCCCATGGCATCTCTGCTCTCATTAAAGGGGTCAGATCTCCAAACCAAACTTGCCCCCAAATCTCAAGAACCACATTTAGCTTTATCAAAGATTAAATGTTCCCCATCCTCTTCACACAGACAAATGAGGCACATATATTAACATGTGTGATGTAAAAGAGAGCTTCAAAAAGTTCATGGGAAAATTCCATTTTTTTTTTTTTCTGCGTTGAGCCCCGGTAGCGTAGTGGTTGAGTGTGGGACTGTGACCCATTGGCTTGGCAGTTCAAATCCAGCAGCAGCTCTCCGGGAGCGAGACTTGGTAGCTCCCACAACCACCAGAGGGCAGTGATGCCCCCCCAAAAAGAAAAGAAAAATTCCATTATTTTTTAATTCCATTATTCCACGAACTATTTGAAGCCCTCATATATTGCATTCATTTTATCATTGTAAGTATTGCCTTGCAATAGCAGCAGAAATCTACCCACTTTCCGCTGTAAAGGTCAAAAGATTCTCTAAGTTAAGAATGCTGGAAAATGTCTTACTTGAGATTGTTAAAGATATTTACTATTGTTGTGACTTTTCAAGCAAAATATTTGGTTAGCTGTAGATTTCCAGGATTGGAAACGGCCCCCAATAAACCATACAATTGATCACGATGTCTCAAAGCTGCACTTACACACCAGCAACCTCTTGTGCTGATATTAAACTTCGGCACACTTGCTTGCTCGGGTGGCATAGGGCAAACTTGCCAGCCTCACTAAAATCCTACCAACTCTATCGGGTTATTCAAGAGTAAATTAAGGCAAGTTTTAATAAATATCGGTCATTATTTTTAAAATAAAATAAGCAAAATGCACCGTAAGGAGCCTGACACACGATCTGGTAAGTGCTCAGTTAAATGTTACCTGTTTTCCATCACTTGACCATGAGAAAGACAACCCATGAGTTGATTTAAAGCTTAGCCTGGATGTCTACATGTGCACACACATTTATCCATGTATTCTACATGGAAGAGAGAATGTGTGTGAGATATATTTTACATTTTTTAGAAAAAAGCATACTCATTAACCCATTCATTATTATTACTCTTTCCAGATTTAATTTTCAGGGGTTGCAAACTATAGGGAGCTCCAAAAGCTTGTGGAAAACTCCCATTATCTTTCAATTCCATTTTTGCATGCACTTTTGGAAATAGCTACCCTCGGCCCAAACAGAAGCCTCTGTAGCAGTCCAGGAGGAAATGTTCTTTCCCACAAGAAGCAAACATATAGCAGCTTGGAAAAACAAAAAGGAGATTTTACATGACTGAAACAGCCACAAACATCGAAAGCTCATATTCTGCTCAGGAATGAGGCACTGCACTTGCACGTACACCTCCTGCCTGGACTAGAGAACCTCCAGCATACAGGCCGGCTAGAAGATTTGATTTCATCAGGATTGGGATGAAGCTGCTGCTCATCCCGTCAAACCCCAGGAATACTTTTCTCCAAGGGGAATTCTCTGAATCCTTCAGAGAATTTAAGCCTACACAAGAGGCTTAAAGGTTTGGGTACAGGAGTAGTTGAAGAGCTGTGGGGTAATTAGTCCCCGAATGACCTTTCCCAATAGCATTAGGAGGCCTGCCTGTGATTGTAGATAAACGGTCTAACCTCGAGGAACCTACGAAGGAACCCGAGTGGCACAGTGGTTATAGTGCTCGGCTTCGAACCGAAAGTTCAGCCGTTGGAACCCACCCGTGGCTCTGCAGTGGAAAGATAGGTCAGTTTGCTTCCGTAAAGACCTGCTCTGCAGTGAAAGATGTGTCAGACAGCTTCCAGAAAGAATGATAGCCTTAGAAGCCCTTATGGTGAAGTGACCAGACGTCCCTCTTTTTAACAATTTAACAACATCCCACGGCGGTTTAAAATTAAAATGAATATATTACAATACTATTTTTGTGTTCTATGAAAATTTTTCTTGCTCCATAGAGACCAAATTTTTCATCAAGAACCCTTCCTCCTCCCAGTCAATGGTGTCTCTCTTAAAATCTGGTCACTTATGAGGCAGTTCTACTCCGTTCTGCAGTATCACTGAGTCCAGATGAACTCATGGTTTAGATTAGATAGACCCATCAAGAACTTTGACTAGATCATGTTTCAGTTCAAGAGCAACATAACTTTGTGAAGTTAATAAATCATCCCAAGACCCCCAATCCAAATGCATAGTAAAGGTATGAGTCCACACTTACTGATCACGTGTCTCTTCTGCTCCCCTCATCTTGGCTCCCTCTCATCCCTTCTACTTAACCAGCTTGCTCTGTAGCCCTTTGCCCGAACTCATCGCTTCTCCATTTTACACTTACTACACCCGATATGCCAGCTGTCGTCTTCCCCAAAGACCCCGCCTTAGAAATGGGTTGGTTTGGGACTTGAATCTAAGTTGATCGCCAGGGAATGGCAATGGATTAACACCGGGGTGCCTTTGTGGGGAACTTCCAGTGGCCTCTTTTACCTTAACAGCAACCTCGGGGGACTGGCCAAACCACAAAACTGCTTTTGAACAGAGGCAGTTGTGTGGACGCTGCTTCGTACACAGAGAGGATATGTTTACAGGCATAAGTGCTCATTTTCAAGGTTGGTCAATAACAGAAACAACAGCAGCAAAGAACTTCCTGTGGACCCAAACTTGTCCAGTGGTCAGGAAAAATTCTACTGACAATTCAGCTTTTTTATTTTAGCTCAAAACACAAGTTATGAGTCACCCGCACTCACCAGACTGGTGAACTAGCATTTTTTTGTGCAACAGGAAAAGATCCTGTGGCCTTCTCCCGAAGGATTAAACAAGTTTATCTGGACGTACCCTGGCCCATGAAAAGCCACTTGGTTCTTGCCTCTAGTCAGTAAAGGAAACACATCTAATTTGAATACCATTTTTCTTACCGTTAAAGGACACTGCAGGCCAGGTAGAGACATAGGCAGACAGAGAACAAGCCAGCCCTGAGCCACGAGGGAAAAGTATCCCTGTAAAAGGGCATCTTCTTCTAATGCAGACTCGAGGTCGTTAGGCAGCCTTTTGGACAGGCTCGGCCCCTGAAATGTGACACACTGAGTCAGAGGAAGGCGTCCTTCTGTGGCTCTTTGCTTCCTGTCTGATTAATCTGCTGTTTGCTCCTTCCTCCTTTGCTGCAGAAAAAATAAACTAGATCGGTTTTACTTCAGAAGCAAACAAGAAAAAGAAAACCCTACACACTTTTTTTTTTAAAGTATGTGTTTCTCCCTCAAATAAACTCGATCGGTTTTACTTAAGAAACAAACAAGAAAAGAAAGGCCTAAATAAATTAAAAAAAATACATATGTGTTTCTTCCTCCAAAGGTGTAATTAATCTGTGTGGAGCAATGTCAAGTGATCACCCACCCGCTCACCCCAGCCCCGTTTGGTTAACAGCCCCGCTTTGTTCTAGACAGAAAGATAAACAGTTCTTCACAACAACTTGCAATTCTGGAAAATTCTGTTTGAAAGCCTCACTTTCAATATTGACTCTTCCCCTTAGTAATTAAGGAAAAGAGTCACTCCAAGAAATAAATGCTCTCGACTGCACTAGAGATTAGAGAAAGTGGTCCTTCGTCATCTACGGAGTTTTCGAGTGGAGGTGGGGGAGAGTTACAAACGCAGGGGAGGAGAGAGCAGGTCAGGTGTACGGGCAGATCAGGTTTGAAATGTGATTTGGGACCTCGGTTGGGGAAAAATGATGTGCAGCTTAATTCGACGGCAGGTTCCGAGCTTCCTATGCCAAAGTGCTTGCTTTCTGTCCTCTGCGCTTCGGGGGAGGGGCGCTGATGGCTCTGTGGGCTGGCACTGGGTTGCTATTCCAAAGGCAGGCAGTTCAAATGCACAGCCACTCTAAAAGTGAAAGATGAGACCGTCTGTTCCTACGGGGGCGGACACTGACTTGATGGCCAGGGTCTGGGTACTTCGTGGCGCAACAATAGCTGCCCTATGAAGCC
Organism: Nesogale talazaci; assembly: GCA_004026705.1. Classification (NCBI taxonomy): domain Eukaryota; kingdom Metazoa; phylum Chordata; class Mammalia; order Afrosoricida; family Tenrecidae; genus Nesogale; species Nesogale talazaci. The sequence goes on from PVJH01010534.1 coordinate 57,339, forward strand.
GAGTGAGGAGAGCACAGAGAGAAGGTGGGTGGGCGGGAGGAGGGCGGTCTTACTTCTAAACATTATTAAGGGGGTCTAACAGGTGGGTGGTTCATCGGAGGTATGTAGAAAATGTTGCCGTGAGGTGCTGTTGAGGTGATGCCAACTTGTGCACAAGACCCCGTGCACAAGGGAATGCAATGCTACCCACCCTATGCCAGCCTTGCAATTGGAAAGAATGCTCAACCTCGATTCTTCTCATCCCACCACCCCATCAGAACCATCTGAAAGACGTTGACTTAAATTTGCAACTGCTCCTACGTAACTGAGAAACTAGAACTCGTTAGAAGAATGAAAAACAGGAGCATTTCAGATGCTGACCTCGCTGTAAAATTTGAATGGTACTTCCTGATTTTGCTGGACTCAGAAAAAAGGAGCCATGAAAAGACCACCAATTGCCTAATATTCTCAGCCCCATAAAACCATAGGACTAAGCTAGACCTGTTGCTCTCAACTCAGGTGGCTGCTGAAATGTGTGTGGGGGGAGGGGGCCATGGGGATGGTGGTGGGGGGAGGGATAATGAGTGGTAACAGGAGGTAGGTGGAAGCAGGAGCATGCAACTTCCTACAATGTTGACAACAGCCCACCCGAAATTCCAGCATAGGCATTGAGAGTACCTAAGGTTCTTTCAGACGCTAAGTTCTTTGAGAAAAATGTCTAGTTGTATGAACAGTTAATGTAACAGAGGAATTACTGAAACCCAAATGAAGGCTGAGCATGATAGTGGGACAAGAGGAAAGCAAAAGGAAATAGAGGAAAGAACTGGGAGGCAAAGGCATTTATAGAGGTCTAAATACAGGCATGCACATAGATAAATGTATTTATATATGATGGGGAAGTAGATCTATGTGCATATGCTTATAGGGTTAGTATAAAGAAAGCAGATGGACATTGAACCTCCATGTATTTTCTCAATGCAAGAACACCTTGTTCTATTAAATTAGCATTCCATGATGCTCACCTTCCCAACATGATCACTGAAGACAAGTGTATGCATAAGCAAATGTGGTGAAGAAAAGTGATGGTACCTGGCTATCAAAAGATATAGCATTTGGGGTCTTAAAGGCTTAAAGGTAAAGAAGCGGCCATCTACCTCAGAAGCAACAAAGCTTCACGTGGAAGAAGCACAACAGCCTGTGTGACCACGAGGTGTCTAAGGGATCATGTATCAAGCATCAAAGAACTAAAAATCATATCAGTATCTATCATTATAAATGAGGGGGGAGTACAGATTGGGGACCCAAAGCCCATCTGTAGATGAAGCGACATCCCTTTACAGAAGGGTTGTGGGGAGGAGATGAGCCAGTCAGGGTACAGTGTAGCAACGATGAAATATGCAACTTTTTCTCTAGCTGTTAAATGCTCCCCCCTCCCCCACCTGCTATCATGATCCCAATCCTACCTTATAAATCCAGCTAGACAAGAGGAGGTACACTGGTACAGATAGGAACTGGAAACATGGGGAATCCAAGATAGAATGATCCCTTCAGGACCAGCGGTGAGAGTGGCAGTACTGGGAGGGTGGAGAGAAGGTGGAGTAGAAAGAGGGGACTGATGACAAGGATCTACATGTCACCTCCTCCCTGGAGTACAGACAACAGGGAAGTGGGTGAAGGGAGACAGTATACGATATGATAAAATAATAATTTATAAATTATCAAGAGTTCATGCGGGAGAGGGAAGCGGGGCGGGAGGGGAAATATGAAGAGCTAATACCAAGAGCTTAAGTAGAAATAAAATGTTTTGAGAATGATGAGCCCCGGTGGCATAGTGGTTGTGTGCGGGATTGCAGCCCACAGGGTTGGCGGTTCAAATCCAGCTCCCACCAGGGGGCAGGGATGCCCACACACGCACAAAAGAGAATGATGATGGCAACAAATGTACAGATATTCTTTGCATCAATGGTTATATATATGGATTGTGATAAGGGTTTTATGAGTCTCTGATAAAATGATTAAAAAAAAAGATGCCATGTTGTGATTGCTGGTGGCTGTAGAGTTGATTCCAATCATAGCTCCATCAGGTGTGCAGAGAAGTGGAGTGCCAGGCCTGTCTTCCAAGGTACCTAGTAGTAGTAGAGGAATGGGCCACATGTGCCAGCCAGGGACTCAATAATGCTAGGGTCTGGACCTGGGCAGAATTCTTGGAAGTAGAGCTTCCAAGGATTAGTGACCAGGAGTCTCCTACTTTGCTGGGATTCACTTTGTTTCCCTTGACAAGGCCTGGAGTCTAAAAGACACTCAGTACATGCGAGTGAATAAATACAGGCAGGCGTCAGGCCAAGCAGGAGTGGGAGGGCTGCAGCTATCGCCCACGCATCCCTCTGTCAACCGAACACTTGATAAACTACCAAGTGAATGCTTCAGTGAACTTTTTGGGGAAGTCTAACTATAGTTGGGTCTAAAATGAGAACTTGGCCAATATGATGATATCTCTGTACATTTATAGAATTATTTTGAAGTCTTTAAGACAGTACACACACACACACACACACACACAACACTCAGCAAACATGACAGTTCACAACACGTCCCATACATTAGGGAAATCTCAAGTACAAGGGGTGGGGCTTTCTCACGTAGGAGTCTGAGAAATGGAGGGCGTCATCCTTTAGTTTGGGTCCTATTCCATTTCTAATGAAGACTTTCAAATGGAGTCAACCTTAGACACAGTTCCGAGGTGTCCGCTAGGCCCCACTGAAACACAGACAGGACACGGTTCCTCCCTTCTGAAAACTTTCCTATGGTTTCTCACTGCACTAAAAAAAAAAAAAAAAAAAGCTCAAACGCTTCCCCCAGGCCTCTCAAGACTCACCCATGGACCCTCCCCTGAGTTCTCCCCCTTCATCTCAGTCCCGTTTACCTCCCAACTCTCTCTTTCCTGTCCTTCAAATGCACCCATTACACTCGCTTTCACGGGCTCTACACTGGCAAGCCCTCCGGTCTGAAACTCTCTTTTCAATTCTCTCATTCGTTCTTGCAAGGATCCTTAGGGGTGGTGTCATGGCTTATCTGGTGGCGTGCTAACTGCAAGGTCAGGGGGTTGAAATCACCAGGCCACACAGTGGGAGAAAGACACTGCTCTGGATTCTGGTAAAGAGGTACCTCTTGGAAACTCCCCCAGCAGTTTCATGCTATCTCACGGGCTCGCCGTGAGTCAGTACTGACTCGATGGCAGTGAGTGTGGGTACTCACTCTTTAAGGCACTCTGGGGGCACAGTCTGCACCACTTTTGAGGGGACACCAGATGATTCTGCAGTGACGGTTGCTAAAGAGTTGGCTAAGCTTCTCTACAGAAGCCTGGCGACCCAGGAGGGTGACAAGATCCACGCAGACATGGATCTTAGATTTGCAGATCTTAGAGAAGTTGATTAACAAATCATGCCCATGTTAAACCTTTCTCTCAACTGAGCTTCAGTAATGATCAAATGAGACAGTATTTGAACGGACTTAAAAAAAAGTCTTGGAAAC
>PVJH01010534.1:60948-73378 GCA_004026705.1 Nesogale talazaci
GGCAAATGCAGCTAGTCTCCCTCAAGACATCGGCCAGGCTGAGCTAAGGATGGCGGAACCATCATCGACCGGTCAGGAGAAAGCAGCCTCGGGGCCAATCGGAAGAAACCAACCCCCAGCAGTGCCCTGCTCACGGGCCGAGAAGCAGCAAAACCACTGCAGGGACACGCCTGCCACATCTCCCCCCCCCCCCCCCATCGTGAAAGACCAAAGCAGGGCGAGAGCGGCATGCGTGAAATATGAGAACTTTGGGTTTTTAAAGACAATTCTAGTTTCTTAAGTTGTTTTTCCACGACTTTCAGGTATAGTGTAGTATTTGCTCTTACAGTAGAAAGATATGAGGGGCTTCAAAACATTTGGGGTACAATAGGTTGAAAGACAATAGATTTATTTATACTAACTTTTAAAAGGTTGCCCTCACCTCATGGCATATTTCCTCACTGTTATCCCACCTCCACCCTCCGCATAACTTTCTGTGTGGGGGTCAGGGAGGGAGAAGCGCTCCCTAATTATATGCATGCATCTAACTATTTTAAAATATTAAAAATGGGAATTGCATGATTTAAGAACAGTTCTTTCCTTCAATAATTATCAACAAGTACAACAACGAAAAGAATTGATTACTTTTAAATAATCTTGGAGAGGGGCTGAGCCCCGGTGGTTTAGTGGTTGTGTGCCGGACTGCGGCCCACAGGGTTGACGGTTCAAATCCAGCAGCAGCTCTCCAGGAGCAAGGCTGGGCCTCCTATTCCCACCAGGGCAGTGATGCCCACAAAATAATAATAATCTTGGAGATACAGAGAAATTAGAAACAAATTTTGTAGGGCTTTACTCCCTACTGATATGAGTATAAGCTTATGTGGGGGACAACCTGACTCTATATTCCAATGCATTCTGGTAGCACAGCATCTAAACAATCTCCAGTCAATGAGGGTTGGAGAATCATTGCACCCTCAATTTCAGATCACGCGTGTCTAGAGGAATTCCTCTCCACTGCAGACTTAGGAAGGGTGTGATTCAGGGCTCGCTAATCAGAGTTTGACATATTTTGGGAGCCTGAGGATTTTTTTAGGGTCTCCTGCAACCTCATCAGGATCAATGACACTCGTGGGCCAGAAGCCAGTCATCTTCCTGAGGGATGACCTTGGGTGCTGTGGGGATGTAGAGACTGGAACTGTGGTACTCACCCCTGGACCACCTGGAGTCTGAAAGGGAGGCCCACAGTGAGGGAGTGGAAGACGGAGAACCAGCAAGAACCAACTTTTTTTTTTGAGCCTTGAATGAACCTGTAGCTAAAGCTAGCTCTATCCCTGGACTTTTTATCTACACGGGCAAATCCATTCTCTACTTTGCTTAAGCTAGTATGGTCAGGTTTTCTATCAAAGGCAATAGATACAAAGAATCTTAACTGATAGAGGAATTGATACCCGAAGAAAGCACTCAATGTAATTAACCCTACATGTGCAACTGGCTGATTTAAGTTTGGGTGGAGGCCAGTGCGGGGAGCCCTGGTGGTGCAGTGGTTATGAGTTGGGCTGTGGTCTGCATGGTCGACAGGTGGAATTCACCAGCAGCTCTGAGGGAAGCAGGTTGGACTTTCTACTCCTGTCAAGAGGGGTCACTCTGAATCAGCACTGACCCCATGGCCATGAGTTTGGATTCATTTTTTGAAGGCCCGTGCAAGCCTTCTTGATCTAAGAAGGTGGAAACATGAGTTGTGTGTAACAAACTACTAGTGATGTCACCCCCCCCCAAATCTTGGGCTGTCTCCAGCACCCCCTGGACAATGGGGGTGATAAAAAAGTTTTGAAAATATCAGTAATGTTTGTGCAACATTTTGATTATAACTAGTGTCCTTGAAATGTATATTTAACATGGCTAAACTGGCACATTTTATGTTATACATATTTTACCACAATAAAATGTACAAAATATATAAAGCAAGGGGAACTGGGCAGGACTATAAATGAAACACATTCGACTGGGAGATATTACTTTTAAATGGGGCGAGTAGCACCTGGCGGTTCATCACCCTGTCCGACTTTTCATGTGTTTCATAAATTGAAATCCTTCACGGTACAAAGGCAAAGAAGAAATTCAAAATGTTGAAATGACTTGTAGTTCACTTTTCTTCATCCACCATAGGATGTCAAGGAGGCTTGCTCACTTTTGTTATCAGTCTGCTCCAACCTGCGGGCTCTCAGACATCATCTTGGTGTTCTCGGCACCCTCTCTGGCTCTCCGCTGAAAGGAGATGGACACAGAGGGTGGCTCCCCTTTCTCGGTTCAGATCCCAAGGGGGGAGCGCACAAGTGGCGAGAGAGAGGCCGAATGCCAGATCATGCAGGGTCTTCCCCGAGGATGACAACTCTCAAAATCTGAGACTCAGAGAGAGAGCCACAAGAAGAAAAAGGCAAAATCCCAACCAATCAGCCAACCAGGAAACAAGATGAGCACTGTCCGATAGAAAGAGAATTCCAGTCATAGGTATAATTGTATGCTTCTATGTGATCATATTCAAATTATTAAAAGAGCTGGAATGATAAATGATTTATTTTTTAACACATTTAAAAAATGCTATCACTTCAGCATGTCATTAAAACTTTAAAAATATGAATGAGCTAGTTTACATCGCCCCCCCCCCCCACATTAAGTGGAAACCACAGAGACTGAGGTATACTACTGTTGGCATTGCAAGGGTGTATTCATTGCTGTTGACCTGGAGAGCCCACATCTCCACGGTGTGTGCCTGAGGAGAAGTGTCCCTGGAAGGTCACCTGGCTGTTGACACCTGGCAAAAGCTTAAGCCATGCTGGTCCTGGGGAAGCCTTGGGCCAGGACTAATGGGCTTATGTGTCTAGGGCCATTTCCTACAACAAGACTTTGAGAAAGTATTCCTGGGTTGGTGGCCAGTGGGACCCAAGACCTATTTGATGCTCCTGAGCCTCAGCTGAGCACTGTGGAGGGTTCAGAAGAAATGCACGGACTCAAACCCTGCAGTAACGTTGCCTCTTACATCCAGGCAGACTGGGAGTCTTTGTCCAGACCGGCAGGGCCCTCCATGACCTGACATTGAGCTTCTCGGTCTCTGCTTCTTTATTGTTTTACCAGTTGGCTGGCTGGCTGCTCGTTGCACCTTCTTCCAAGAACCCTTTCCTTGGTTAGCCCCGTGGCTTTTCCCCCACGCCATTTACATCATACGTTCGACTTGTCTGCTCCTTCCACTAGCCAGGCGGAGTTGGCTGTCTTTGCTGTCGTCTCCCCAACAAGCTTAGAACAGTAACTGACATACGGCAAGTTGGTCAGAGCATATTTGGGAATGAATTCTAAAAGTTTCCAGCTCTAGGTTTAGTTCCGCCTTTCAATGAACATGGGGTGATTATTATGCTGCTACATGTTTGCCTCTCGGAAAGGGGTGGGGGGGGCAGAATGTGCTCGATTGACTCCTCTAAAAACACCCGGGAAGACCTTGTTTTTACTGGTAGGAACGGACTCCGGACAGTCATTGACAAAGCAACACTTGACCCTTGACGTGTGGCTGTTTGCCATGGCCAGGGCTATGACAGGGCCTCTGAATTTGGATGGGGTATCAGGGAGATGACGTTCAGGCAGGAGAAAGAAGGAGAGCCCAGCGTTATCTAGAAAGACTCTTGGTCAGTCCCGTATGCCCACTACAGAGAAGATACCCAGAACCCGCAGTGCTAAGGACACACAGCGAGACCCTAGGCTGCCCTGGCGGACGGCTGGGCAGGAAGTCCTGCTCAGCAAACTCAGCCAAAGGAACAGCAGTGCTGAGGCTGCAGCATGACCAACCTTACTTCACATGTGAAGCTCATTAGTGTCACTTCTGAAAGCACTGGCTGCTTTTTGGTACAGTCATTAAAACACAAAGGTTTCCAAGGCAGTCCCTAACATCCAAGTCCCAGGGGAAAACCTATGTGAGATAGAGATTTCTTACAGCCCAAAGCAGACTGGAGGAAAGGTCCTTTCTCCCATCCTGCCATGGATTTAGGCGTGCATGCATGCACCCATCGAGGGCTTGCTGTTGCTGATAATCATGGTGTCTGAAGTCCAGGGTGAGGTCATTACAATTATTTGTGGGCTGGAGACAAAAGCTCCATATCTGGAGGTCTGTCCAACCCTGTTCCTATCTTCCACTTCAAGACAGAACCACGTGAACGATGAAGTATGAGCGGACTTCAGAGAGTCTGTAGAAATGGTTCAACACAAACGAACAAACAAACAACAAACAAACACCAGTCTGTGGGAAATGAGGCGAAGAGATAACGGGATTTGGGTCTGGACTTTCTGAAGCCACTGAGACTTGCCTTAGGCGTTCAGGAACCAAGGGTGTAAACAGCTCTGCACTTCAGGCTTGGCATCACACGTGGGTCCACTCCAGGAGCGACTCCCGTGAGGCCCTCGGACTTTGAGAGCCAGGCATGACTGGTGCACCTGCTACCTGGGAGATCCCACCTCTCTGGGGGGGACAGGATTGGGGTGTGTTTGTTTGCCAGTATGATGGGTGGTCCCCCGAGGTTTCCTCCATTTGACACACAAATGCAAAGTCATCATTGCACTGTTTTTATGATGTCCTGCCAGATGAATTAAGTGCTTTGTTTTATTCAGAGTCACCAAGCATTGCTTACTCCTTTTAGAAACCCATACTCTCCTGACTGCTCCCCCCCCCCCCGACTTTGCCACAATGAGCATTTAAATCTTTCTTATCTGAACTGACCTGCAGCAGTGGCAACCACCTTGCCAGTGGTTTACAATGGATGTAGATGTCAATGTTAGAGTCAAACACTTGGCCATTTTCTTCCTTGCCTGCTAATTAAATTGTTAACTGGATCACTTACAAACTGCAGTGAGTTTTTAATACGCTGGTTCTTTTCAGTTCTCTCTTTACCAATCAAGACTTTATGGACTTTAAAAAAATCTATACATGAGGTCAGATTATTTTCTTTGTGAAGTTACGGAAGACTGGAAGGAGGGCATTGGAAACTATCCCTACTACAAAAAACAACACAAAGGCTGGACACGTGGGGAACTGCTTTCTTGGACTTCTGAGCGGCTCCTGCTTTTTCTCAGTGACTTGGCTGAAACAGAATTCTTTCTACTCAGATGACCTCAGACACTCAGCTGATTTTGTGACTTCAAGAACTTCCCCTTCCCACTGGGCTGCTCTGGCTTCCCAAGAAACTGACTGGGAAAACAGACTCTTGGAAAAACACTTTCAGGTTGTCCCTAACGAGATGGATACCCCATCGGGTCAAAGGTGGGGCCGCAAAACTGCTTCCCACTGGAACGCATATGCGTGCAAATAAATCAACTTAAAATTCTTAAAAAACTTAAAAAAATAAATTCAACTTAAAATATGTTGGCAAGACACCACAAAAGGGTACTGATGACAAGGTGCAGAGCTGGCCATTCGGTATGTGTCCCAGTCTCGCTGTCCCCTCCCCTCCCCAGGTGCTGACGAAAGTGTTTTAGGAGGTTTTTTCTTGTTTTTGTTTTGTTTCCCCTTAGTGCTGACTCAGTTCCCCTGTGGCATGGAAACGGCTTCACTGGAATCTTGGATCAATTCAGATCCACTCTGACAGTGTTCTCAGCTGATGTCAAAGGCAGCTCCATGACTACATTTAAATATTGACTCATTTGAGAAGAGCAAACCACAGAGGCTTGAGGTATGAAAACCACCTGTGGCTAATGTGTTGTGGGCCACTCTCAGGAAGATACATGGACAGAATTAAGAACAAATCCAATATGGTCTCTCCCTCCTTCAATCCTACCACCACTAAAAAAGCAAGCAGTGCTAACAGTAGTGGAGTAACACCCAGCCTGGGGGCTCCTCTGCCCAGTGAGTGGCAGCTGTGTCCTGGCAGGGACCCTGAGACCCTGTCCGGGCACCTGAACTCATACCAACCTTTAAGTCTCACCTCCTCTTCATCTATCAGCTCCTCCCATCCCCACCCTGTGCCGCGATTACCACGGCTTCCTCCCTGCAGATTAGCATCTCCGCATACTCTGCCGCCCCTGGACTCTGCCCGCACTCATCCTGCTGGCCCTTTCGCCAACCAAAAAAGGATAAAACTATACAGGGCTTTCTTGAAATAGAAATAGAATGGCAGTTTTTTCTGTTCACCCTATTTATGTCTTTAACTCCAAGTGAACCAGCCTTTGCTTGAGGTGACTATGTTTCCCCATCATTCAGCACATACTCAGCATCTGCTTTGGGGCCAACATGCCGGTCAGGGCTGGAGAAAGCAACCCAGGGGTCTCCGCGGGGATCAGCACAGTCCAGTTCTCTCCATTCCTATCCGAGTTGATGAGATGAAGGAAGAACGAGAATTTATTCTCAGTGCTGGTGGTGCAAAGGCTTTGTCTTCAACTATGAACTTAGAGGTTGGTGGTTCAAACCCATCCAATGGCACCACTGGGCTGGGGGAGGGTGGCGGGGGCGTGGTGCCTGGCAATCTGCTTCCAGGAAGATCACAGACAAAAATGGAGCAATTCTAGTCTATAACAGGTGGGGTCACCAAGAGCCAGAGCAATGATTTTGTTGTTTGTTTAATGTATCGGATTTGTCAGACCATAAGACGCTCTTTTTACACCCAAAGTGGGAGAGGGTTACATCTCATAGTTTGAAGGTGTGGTACCCCAGAACATCTGTAAGCACCTGCTTACTCTCTGCTGTTGTCTCCGTGCTGTGGATTGCTGTGTGTTCAGGAGAAGTCCCGCCTCCTGGAGTCTCAATGTCAGTCAGATCACAAGATCGGCACAGTGCACATCTCCTCTCATTTGTTAATGAAAGTGATGATGGTTCTTAACACAACTGCTGAGTTTGTGCTGCTAAATATTACCGTATTTTGCTTTATTTTAATAAATATTTTAGTATACTGGTACTATTTCACTCAGAATATTTTTTTTCTTGTTTCCTGCTCTGAAAACTGGGAGCATCTTATGGTCCAAAAAACACAATAGTTTTGATATTTCTGTAGGACCAGCTCATATTATCTTGTACAAAGTGTGAGAGACTTACACAGAGTAGTCTCTCAGAGATCACTGCCAGAGGGCAAATGCAGGAAAGCCCTCGTGCACGTGTATAGTGTCCCAGAGTCCTTTGGAGGCTAGCGGTTGCTGTTTGAGAAACGTTTACACATGAACTGGGTGATACACTGCAAGGCTAGTCCACAGTGCCCATTTCATTAATAGTATGACTAAACGAAATCTTCTGTCCAACCTCTCAAAAGAGAAAACTTTGAAGAAGATGCGGAAAAAGAAATTCTCCATCACCCAAACCAAAAATAAAACCAAACTCACTGCCACAGAGTGGGTGCAGACTCAAGGGACCCTGTAAGACAGCCTGTTTACATAAGAAAGCCTCACTTCCCTCCTTCAGAGAGGTTGCTGGTTTCAAAGTGTTGACTTTGAGGTTACTAGCCCAATGAGTAACACCAGGGCTCCTTACCAGGCTCCACTCACTGCCAAGTTGAGGCCAAGTCTTAGCAACCACTGTGCCAATTGTGGGAGTGGAAAGCCCAGCCTTTCTCCCTAAGAGCTGGCTGGTGGTTTTGAACAGCTGACTTTGAGAAGGACTACAGTCCCATGCCCAACCACTAGGTCGTCAGGGCTCCTCTCTCAGCAGGCTAATCCTAAACTGTCCTGGGACTCTTAACTCAGGATTTGAAGGCTATTAACCAGGAATCAGAGGAGAGCCACTTGTCGCCTTCAGAGGAGGAAGCTGTTCACTCAAATGATGCTGAATTAGTAGACTTGTTGTTGAGAGAGAAAAAGATATCCGGTTGGAGGGAGACACCAGGTAGTGGAATCACACTACCCTAGGTTAACTTCTATAAGTTTCTTCCACTTTTCATAGTTTACTTCTTTTACTTAAAACAAATATTTTTTTCTTTAAAAAATTGTAAAATTTTATTTTACAGTCACTTGTGATCATCCAACGAAAACCAGTTAACATCTTGGAGTTTCCTCCAGTCTCCTACCATTCCTCCCCCCTCCACCCCACTCTGCCCCTCTTCACCCCACTCCTCCCATCTGCTTCTCCATGTACATTTAAGATTAGTTCATATTGTATAATAATTTTATATTCTTTTTCATATAGCTGTATCATAGTCAAATATATTTTTAAAAGTTGCATATTTTATTTTATGGTTGTTCTATTTGTGTAAATATTTTTCTCTATCAGGCATTTAAAACGAGTCAAAATTCACTATTACTAACTCTACTGTGAAAGGTCAGCAGTTTGAAGCCAGCAGCCACTGCTGGAAAGAAAGATGAGGCTTTCTATTCTTCTAGAGCAGTGGTTCTCAACATTCCTAACGCCGCCGCCCTTTAATACAGTTCCTCAGGTTGTGGTGATGCACCTGCCATGTAATTATTTTTGGTGCTATTTCATAACTGTCATTTTCCTACTGTTATGAATAGGGCAACCCCTGTTAAAGGGTCATTTTACCCCCAAAGGGTTTGTGACCCACAGCTTGAGAACTGCTGCTCTAAAGCATTACAATCCTGGGAACCCAGAGGGGCAGTTCTGCCATGAGCCAGAATCGTCATTTCTGACGAGTTCCTTTGAATGAGTTTACCAGAGTACACCTACTAAATGAGAAAATAGGGACAGTTTTTTAAAAGAATCTTCACACATATGGTTAAATTGCTTACACAATATTTTAGCAATTCTAATTCCCACCAGCACTGACGCCATTTCTTTTCAACATGTGCTGTGAGCACTTTTCAAATTGGTGTCAATTTGACAGGTGAAAAAATTTTCTGTTTGGGATGATTTTTTTTTCATTTCCTTGATTCTCAGTCAGGCTGACTATGTTTCATATGTTTACTACTTCTCCATTAATAGTGCATGCTTCTCCACTAATGGCCTGTTATCTAGATTTTTATTTTTTTTTAAATCACAAGGGTTTGCTTTTTCCTTCATGTCCTCCACTTCTGAACTTAAAGATGACCTAAAAGCTTCGTGAGTTTTTGTAAACAAAATCAAATGTTCTAAACATGGATGACTGGGTGGATAGCAATGATATTATTATTATTATTATTATTATTATTATTATTATTAGTTTGTGTTTATAAAACAAATCCTCATAAGTCAAAGGTTGCCTCCATTCATGATGCATGCTACAAATGAATTCTCTGAGACTGCTGCAGTAGTTACTTTTGGATAACATGGCAGCCTACAAGAATTGTTCCCATTTTCTAGGGCATGTTTCAAGTCCTATTGGGAGGTGGACAAAGGACTTCAAGGGATGTCTTACCACAATCCTTCTTCTCTGGACACTGTCAGCCCCCCACCCCCCACCCCCGCCCCAAACCTGAGTTACAGCAAACCACCACTATGACCTTGAGTCATCTTATTCTAGCACAAGACCAGAGATTCCAGGAAATGAGGAGCAATTTAGGCTAACCAAGCTTCCTTTATCTGCATTTTCATTAGCCGTTACACAAGTACATTGGGAATGGAAATATCTATTTAGAATTTTTTCCCCTGAGGATTTTAAGTGTGTAAATAAAAACCTCTCTCTTAAGGACAGGCCATCCAAAGCAACACGTTAGCTCTGTGCCGATTTATCCAGAGGCCTGGCCGGAATCACATCCTCCTGTCTCGTTCAGAGTTGAGCCCCCAGAGAGGGTCAGTCTTCAGTTTCTACGGCTCTTCCTCCAGCACTGAGATGATGGTCACGTCATATAGATGCAGATGCTTTGGGGTGAGGTGCTCGGCACACACTAGGGACTCAACAAGGTTGCTGTGCAGTGTTGTGGAACCCCTTCTGACTCACTCATCGGGGAGCATTGCGCAGTCCTGCCCCACGCCCGTGCTACGTTGGCGCCCATGATGGTGGCCACCGTGTCAATCCATCTCCTTGGGGGACTTCCTCGCTCTACGGGCCGTCTCCTTGACTCAGCATGATGTCTTTTTCCAGGGATGTCTCTCCTGGTAACATGCCCAAGGTACAGGAGACAATGTCTCACCATTCTCACTTCTGAGGAGCTTTCTGCTATGCTTCTTCCAAGACAGGTTTGTCTGTCCTGTTGGCGGGCCGTGGAACTTCAATACTCTTCAAGTTGAACGATCGTTACATGGAAAACAAAAACAAGAACCAGACCCAAGCCAACTGTCATGGAGTTGATTCTGATGTCTGGGATCACATGTGATCAGAGTAAAGCGACCCTCCACCGGTTTCCATGGTGGAGACTTTCCAAAGCAGGTAGCCTGATCTTCCTCCCAAGGTTTCTCTGGGTGGGTTCAAATCACCAATCGTTGGGTTAATAATCAAACATTTAATCATTTACATCACTCGGAGAGTTCTTAGCTACCATTAAACAAAAAATCCAAACCATTGCCTTGCATCAATGCTGACTGGTGGTAAATCTCCCCCCCCCTCCCTCTCCGCCCCTGTCATGGAATAGAATTACTCTGGAGGATTTTCCTGGCTGTCATCTTTGCAAAAGCAGCTTGGCAGGACTTTCTGCCACAGCCTGCTTGGTGTGTGTGTGTGTGTGTGGGGGGGGGGGGGTTTGTTCCCACACTGCCAGCACTCAGGTGAGCAGGGAGCACCAGTCATTGGAACCACCCAGGGATCGTTAATTATCATTCTTTCTCCTTAGTTATCCCACTTGGGAAGGAAGAGACTTGGGTGATTTGGGAAGAAACAAAGTTGGTGTAATATAAACAGAGTGTTGTATTTACATTGCACAAATATACAATATGTTTCTTCTTCTTCTTAAAAAAAGAATCCCTCCAGATTCATCTCTCAAACCTAAACAGTGGCCTGAGTGGCTCACTGGAAACAAAACAGGAGGAAAAGTAAAGCTGAAAATGAAACGGACTGGGGTCTTCATTGACCACAAGTTCATCTTAAAAAGAAAACGGAGTCAATAGAGTGGCTCTTGGTTTACAGAGAGATCAATCAATATGAATTCCCTACATACTATTTGAGAAAGGGAGACTCCGCTGTTATCATTTCCACAACTGGATAAACTCCTGACCATGGAGTTGACTTTGACTCAAAGTAGCCCTGTTGACGGAGGACAGCTGCCCCACGGATGGTCTGAGGTGCGCTTTGCAGGGACATCCCAGGTCCCCTCAGGAGCGCCTTACAGTTCTGACTGCCGAGCCTTCCCCCCGCAGCAGCCAAGTACTTAGCACCTGTGCGCAGCCAGTTCTCCAAGACACTTTATGCAATTTTGGAAAGCCGAGGTTGATCCCCTCAGTCTGTGCTGGCTCCGTGCTGATTCACGAACACGCTTCTGTGTTTCGTGTGAAATTACAACTATCACTAGTTTTACTGGACACAAGTCCAGGGAAGCAAAGACAAACCAAACCCCACAAACTTCCTAAAACTACAGTGTGTCCTACAAGTTAAGGGGACAGAGAGGTCAGTGAATTGGTTTTATCTCATTGCTTGATTTTCAACTGCCTCACCACCAACCAGGGAGCTTTAGCTCCAGGAGGAGGACGGGGAGCACTGTCCTCAAAGCTGACTTCAGGGAGCAGGCTGTCCCCAGTTCATTAAAGCCCTCGGGCCATTTGACTCCCCTCAGTGCAGGAGGCAGTGATTATTGCTAGGCTGCCTTATTGCCAGGCTGCTTGATGCCAGGTGGCAGGCGGTCAAACAGCAATAACAGAGGCTGCGTCAAATGAATGGACAGGAAAACAGGTCCTCGAGTGAGATCTGAGCAAGTGAGGAAACAAATCCATGACTCCTACCATGCCAACCAAACTCAGGCAGTGCAGGAGGATGGCCCTCGGACATGAATGATCCTGGAACTCACCAGGAAATAAAGGTTCAATAGACTGACCCCCACACTGAAAGCACTGTGAGTCTCCGATTCTCGTTGGCAGTGAATTCACAGAAAAACTGTGAAAAAGCATCACCGTGGAATCGTATTTTCAAAGTACAAAGACTCCCAGCTATGAAACTTCCCATTTATCCAAGTTTACTCCTGTCTACTGTAAAAAAAAAAAAAAATGTGGTAGAAGTAATTTTCTTTCTTTAAAAAAAATCATTTATCTGATTTCTGAGAAACACACAGCAAAATACTCCACAAAACTGACAGTTACCATGCAGGGACATGGAACTGCCTAACAAGCCCCCACTGTCACCACCCCTTCTCCTTTACTGAGTTGTCCTCTCTTCCACTTAATCCCATGAAGACAGATATTTTCTTATTAGTTAAGTTAAACTATTGTTTGGTTTTCAGAACACTTCAGGGAAACCTTTTTGATTAGAGGTTTAAAGATTATCTCAAGGTAATAGTTTCAGGAGTTCATTCAACCTCCATGGCTCCAGAAAGCAAGAGACCATGAAAATTGGAAATTCCATTCCATTTTTTCTCCTTTTGGATGGGACTTCTTCTATGGAGTCTTTAATTGAAATGCGTGGCCATGGTAGCTGGAAAC